>VXAZ01003472.1:5582-29056 GCA_013399875.1 Gymnorhina tibicen
CACTTTTGTTTCCAACTACTTCTAATTTCCATTTCTCATGTGTAAAAGCAATAATGTAAAAGATACTTTTCTCCACGTAATTTGTTCAAAACTTAATTTTTAAATGGAGCTTCTTGAGGGCTAATTCTAAGTCCATTGTACTGGGTTTTGTGTGTCATCTGAAGGGAAAACCACTGATGAAAAAGTAAGTAGAATTTAATTAATTTTCTTTTTTAAGAAAAGCCATTCATACATATGAACAGGGATTCTTCTGGGTGGTATGTGGGACTTTGTATTATTAGACCTGTGACTGACTTTCTTTTCTTGCTTTGTTTTCTGAAGTAAATACTTCAAAAATTACCCTCTCACTTATACTAAAAATGAGGAATATTGTCATTATTGCACTAAAGGTACATGGATTCACTGTGTGTGTAAAAAAAAAAAGGTGTGTACTGACACATCAAAAAGGACAATGGTGGCAGGTACTTTTTTGTTGTTTCTAGTCATGATAATCCGCTCAACGTAAGTCTGAGTTACTACAAGTACATATAAGGCCAGTTTTTATTGTTTCTGGGGGAGTTTATTCTCACTACTATGCAATGCTTTCCGAAGTATAAAACTTCAATCGCTGTGATTATTTCTGTGAAAGTAGTTTCTTCTGATAGTTGTATGTTGTGACTTAGTAATCATGTAAGACCTGAAGTAGTGTTTCCCCTTCTTTCTTTTTCATACCAAACACCGAGAACAGTTTTATTCAGAAGGAGAATTTTCTCTCTCACCTCTGTTATCCTCTCCTACCTAATGTATTTTGCTTGTTGTGGAATTTGGATTATTTCACACTTTTCTGTTCTTATGGTCAGTTGTGGTTCTGATGGTCAGTTGTGGTTCTATTATGACCTCACACTCCTTTGGAAATAACTTAATCATTTAGCACTAACCCTGAGTGTGTAAAACCTCATGGAGAGAGGGGTTCTGTTTTTCAGAATCTAAGTCAAGATAATGAGAACTACATTTGAAACAAACTCCTTCCAGCAGGTAAAATTCAATGGTTGTTCAGGTTATAAAAAATAAATTAAGTCTTTGGGATGCTTTAGGTTTGGCCTAGTCTGTTCTTTTCTGCAAGAAAGAGAAACCTGGCATAAATGTAGTTACTGCTCTGCTCTTGGCCTTTATAAGTTCCTGGCAAAAAGGCAGTGCCTATGCTAGCTTTCTGAAATAGAAACCCACAAAGATAATCAACTGGTTGAAGAAACTACACTGAATAAGAAAACATACACAATTTTCTTCATGTTTGTTAATGTCCTTTGCTGTTAAAAAAAGCCCCTTTCTTAAGCATGGAAGTTCACAGAAAATAGACATATTTAAATAATATCTCTTTTGTTTTAGAATCTGAACCAGAATCCAAGGACTCTTCTTCCCAAATTTTATGGGCTGTACTGTGTTCAGTCAGGAGGCATTAATATTAGAATTGTTGTCATGAACAATGTTTTGCCACGAGCCTTGAAAATGCATTTCACATATGACTTGAAAGGCTCCACATACAAACGGAGAGCATCAAGAAAAGAGAGGGAGAAGTCCAATCCTACATTCAAAGACCTGGATTTCCTGCAAGATATGCATGAAGGGTTGTATTTTGACTCTGAAACACACAGTGCACTAATGAAAACACTACAGCGGGATTGTCGAGTGAGTAAAAATTGACTATTTAAACTTCTGTGTTCACCTTTGCTCTAAATTTACTCAGTATATGTTGTTTAACCTCCATTTGTTTTCCATGCTATTTAATGAGGGATAACGATGGATGGCAGAGCACTGATGAAGTATTTTAATTAAGCTACTGTGATTTGAGATCATAGTCATAGAATGTCCATATACTTCTTGAACACCAACAGACTGGGGACCATGAGCACTTCCCTCACTGGGGAACTGGTTCCAGTGCTTGACCACCATCTCACTGAAGAACTTTTTCTTGTATCCACTCTGAACTTCCCCAATGCAGCTTTAAGCCGTTTCCTTGCATCCTGTCACCAGGCACCAAGGATCAGCACCACCCTTTCTGCCCCCCTCAAACCTAACATTCTCCTCTGCTCCTCACAAGTCATGCCCTGTAGTCCTTTCACCATCTCTGTTGCCTTTCTTTGCATGCATTCTAATATTTTATATCCTCCTTACACTGTAGAGACCAAAACTGCATGCAGTTCTTGAGGTGAGGCTGCACCAATGCTGATTGTAGTGTGACAATCACCTCTTTCAAACCAGGTGGCTGTACTGTGCTCAGTGTACCCCAGGATACATTCTGTATTATAGAGAGCTATCCCTCTATTTCTCCGTACATCCAGGATTACACTGATCCATCTGTTACAATACCTAGGAATGAAGTCCTGTAGATTTGATGATGATGATGATTATTTCCATTAATTTGGAGATTTAATTTTTTTTTTCTCAAGGCATAATTTGCCTTGTGGAACCATTGTTATGTACGATAAACTGTATGTAGAGCTGCTGTGAATATGTCTCTTGGTAAGCTAGGAATGGGAAAGCAGTCCTAGTGGCAGCAGTCTTATTTCTAGAGCAAGGTAATTTCTTCCTCAGCTGAAAAGTAGTGCTGTCCACATAATATTTTCAAGGCAGAAGAGGGATACTTATCATTGCTCTTTGAGAGGACCTTGGTGAATGGGACCAGTTCCTGTTATGGACAGAGAGAATTGCTGGAAAACAGATTTTTTTTTTTTTTCCTGTGGCATGGGTAAGAAAACATAAAGTAGGAAAGGGGAGACTGCAGATCTCTCAGAGCTTCCCAGGATTCACGGGGTTATGGAGAGAAAAAATTTGCGTTGTCTGAGGGAAATCTTAAGAATTTCATAATTAAAAAGCAAAATGGATAGTCTGAAATCACCACATAGAAAAGATACCCTGAGTATCAGAGTTTGTTGTTCACTGCCACCTGTGGTACAAGATGGAAAGCATTGTTTTGGCACATGAATAGAATTTTTTGTTTAACTATCACAGAAATCTGCAATGCCTTGTGATTGGTTTGTAAAGCTGTGTGATCTAATGTTCAGCTGCATATTTAGCATGAGACATTTATCTGACACCACACATTGTTCTTTCTGCAGCCTCTTGCAGTGAGTATTTCCTGAGCTCCTACCATGTGTGATGACACAGAATGCATCAGAATGTCACATCTGGGATGCCTTTCTGTGCATTCCCCACTTGTCCAAGGTTACTTACCCAGTCAAAGCCTGGGGATTCTATTGTATTGGAAATAATAAAGGGAATCTAAAAGAGGGAACTGGACTGAAAAGTAAAAACAAGAATCAATCATTTAATTGTTACATATAAAGAGACTTTTACTGGTTCTTTGAAAGTCTGGGAAAATTCCTGCAACACATTGTTTGAGTGCTGAACTAATATAATTGTTTTCAGTGTAAAATCTTAAATTAACAACTCTAAAGTTAGTCTAGAGTTCTTCAAGGCCCAGCTAAATTTTAAAAATATTAAAAGTGAAGAAGAAAATTATCCTGTAGTAATCAATGTATTTATGTAAATACACATATATACAGTAAAGTGTGTGTCTATGTATATCTGTAGATATATGTATATACATACACTGAAGGTTATATGTATATAAAATAATTAACTGGCAGTTTTTTCCTATTTAAACAAGTCTACTCTGTGTTGTAAAACAGAGGGAGCAGACACTGTTATCTTTCATATAGCTGAATTTGCTCAGCTAATGAGGTTGGATCTCACTACCTACCTTTTGCTTCTGGCTTTAAAAAGACTAGAAATATTCCATCAATTTTGTGAAAAGGACATCAGTGTTGCCTCTGCTTTTTTCTGCCCATGTGGTATTTGGGTAAGTGCTTAGCATGAGTGATAACTGACCAGCTTTTTAGGTCTTCAAAATTTGTCATCTCTTTTTTGTGCTGCTCCAAAGTGAGGAAGTTAGTGTAGGCACTTGAAATTAAGAATCCATTTAAGAAAGAAAATTTTTGATCTTTCTAGTATTTCAGGACTAAGAAATTATCTTCTGTGTTGCCTAAATTTGGATTGTATTTCCATTGTTCATATTTGTAATCAGAATCAGGAAGCAATGGACTTTTCTCCTACTTCTTAAATACAAACATCCCTGCCTGCTAACCCCTCTCCTCCTTAAGCTCCATCACTAAATTCAGAGGCCTGGCAGAACTCCCCGGTGATGAAAGATAGTGGTGGTGGGGACCTGCTATGGTCTGTGACTGCTGTCACTGAATCTCTTGCCCCATTCAGCAATGGGCCCATGTTTTCCTTGGTCAGCCTTTTCCCACTAGCAGTAGAAGCTTTTCTCTGTGTCTTGATATTCCCTTGCCAGTCTCTACTCTATCTGGCTTTTGGCTTCCTTGACCACAGCTGCTATCCCTAGATGCCCATGCAATGCTTCTCTGTTCCTTCTTCCTAGCCTGTCTGTCCTCACCTGTCCTGTATGCTGCCTTTTCACATTCAAGCTGTGCTGTGGCTTCCTTGCTTAGCTGAAGTGGCCTCCTGATACATCTGCTCAGCTAACACAGCGCTCCTTCCCCAGGGAATGCAGTGCTGCATTGGTGGGCCGCTGCTGCAGTATCAGTTCTGGCCTGTCACACCTCCCAGCAGTGCTGGTGAAGAGATGCATGACCTCTCCAGTTACAGAATGGAGCTGAGTTGCTTGTGGTGATCCCTCATGGGCTGGTGTCTCCAGATTATTTGTGCTGGGACAAGTACAGGGTGATGGCATTGTTCAGCTCCTGCGTCCCCTGCTTGTTTTGTTCACACTTGAGGTGACAGGGTCTGAAAACTCTGCTCACAGACCATTTTGCAGTATTTGCACCTTAGGAGTGTAACATTACAGTGTTCCTAAAGTTGGAACATGCATGATTTTATCATACATACGATGTACACAATTGAAAATTTGAACTAGCTTTCAAATTCCAGACTATTGCTGAGACTTACTGTGGCTATCCTACCCTTGCCTTGTTGCAGAAGCGGTAACAATTAAGCAAATTGTGGTCACACAGTTTTTAAGAGCAAAAAAATAATGTTAAGATGTTTTTACTATTGAGAAATGAATGGCTTTTGAGAGTCTGCATTTTACCTTTATGGCAAAGAACACTGGACTTTTCTGAGGAAATTACATTTTAAAAGTGACTAACAAAGAAGCCTGTAAAGACAAGGAAATTTAAAGATAAAGAGGGTCATACCTCCTAAGTTTGAGGTTTGGGTATTATTTTTATCACTGCTGTTTTAGCCAGTTGCTACAAAAGTTTTATGGTATGAATGCACATCTGTTTTGTGCTGTAGCAACTGTGACGGAGATCTTGTATGACCAAATTTATTCACAGAATTTTTCAAATCCCTTAGTAGAGAGTGTAGTGTGTGTGTGGTGCAGTTTTTTGCCTTTTTTCTACGTCAAAGGATCTACACAGATAATTCTTTAACCCAAATAATTTCAGTGACCCATTCTACAGCATATCCTTACAAACAGTAGTGTAGGCATAACTCAATGAAATATTAAGCTGCAGCATAGGACAGAAATAAAAGATGGCATGGTGTAGCATGGAGATGGAGAATGTGCTAATCTTAGATGAAGGGCCTCTTTGTCAGAAGCGGTAGTTTGAAGACAATGACCATAGCATGATGCTTTAGATCTCTTGTATCTTTATATATTATCACTCCTGTTGTATCAATTGATTGACATTAGAAATTTTTCATTACTTTTAAAATCAGAATCTAGATTGTTAGATTTTGGAGTGTCAGTTAACAATATATTTTGAGAATTCTGTTGAAATGGGAAGTGATTCCCCATATACTTTGGTGGGAATGTGGTGATTCATTTTCTTAGGACAGATTTTTTTCTAAACCAGACCCATTTTTAGGCATTGACATTTGTGTACTTGTTCCTAAAAAATGCTTATTTTTTAAAGAAGACAGTCCTTTCATTTGTTTTTATTTCATATAGCTCCTTATGTTGAAGAGTAGTTATTGATTTGTTGTAAAATCAGTCTTCTTTCTATTGTGTTAATTCCTACATCCCTTTTCCAAAATGCTTGTAGGAGAGGAAATACTTCCTTGAATAGTTATCCTTTTAGTACTTGCATTTAATAAGCTTGTAATTTTTTTTCTTTTGAGTAGTGTTTTTCTTGACCCTTTTATGAAAATGACCTGATGACTTTTTTGCATGCTGTTTTGCATGGATAGCAAATGTAAACGCAGATTTCTCTGTCAGATAGCGCATAGTTTGGGCTGGCTGCATATAAAATAAAAATGACATTTCATGGCAGAAATACTTGTTTTGCTCTGTTGGTCACTAGATGAGATAGTGGAGCATAACGATGTCTAAGATGATTCACAGAATACTTTAACATCTGATTAGCTATGAAAAAGGAAAATCTGATTCACAGAGTTAATTTTTCATGTTCCGAAACAACATATTTTGTGATGCCATTTTACTGTGGGTTTTTATGTAGTATGAAACAAAATAGTGCATAAGGCTACAAAGGGTGAGTGATGCTTGCCATCTGGAAGTTTTCAGAGCAGCTGAAGTCAGCCTTGCCAGCAGTACTTGGTGACCAAGTGACGGCACTGTGTTGACAGAATCTGTGTAGCTAGTGAATTAACACTTATATAAATACTACCAAGATGAACAATTTAATGTTAAGTTAATGAACTGAAGGTTTGCTTTTCATTATCAAATACAACACTTGTTAGTACACAACATGATTAAGACCATTCTTGCTGAAACCTCACAGTGCCATTTTGCTAGCAAGGTACATGACAGAGTGGTTATGTGAGCAAAGATTGGGGGTTTTTCTTCCCTTTAGCTACACAAGTAGTGTATTTATAGGAGTTAACGTCAATTTCTAGGGATCTCATGTGGATAGAGTCAGGTGTTTTGCAGGGCTTTCTCCTTTTGCTATGAATATAGCCATGTAATACTGTAATTTATTTCAATGGGGTTTTTTCATTAGATTAGGTTATCATTTTGGTGGCTGTGTAGCAAAAACTTGCTGCTGCATCTCAAAAACAGTTCTAAAATCATCAAAGGTATCTGTAAACAAACCTCAGCACAGGAAAAGACTTGTGCCTTTTTATGTTGTCATAGAATGCTGCATGTCCAGAGGTGTCTTGGCATTCTGCATTTGATAACTTCTCCTTGTTAAAACAGATTATTTTGTATAACTGTGTGTGCAAAATGTTACTTACACATTTTTAAATTGTCACAATTCAGTATTTTAAGTATTTATGAAGATACATATGTGAGAACCCCTCAGACATATTCAGCTGTAAATCCCACTGATTTACTTTAATCAAGAAGTAAAACTGCTGGCTTAATACAGACTGAGGAGTTTGACCCAAAGCAAGTTTTTTTTGAGTGCTGATTTATGAGGTTCTTCCTTGTTACTCTGGTTAATTATTTCTTACCAGAAGTTTCATTAGAAACAAACAAGGAGTGAAACATGCTTAGATATGGTCACAAAGGTTCCTTTGCGTAAGGAGTGGTTGGTTTGGTTATCACATTTCTAAGGGGGAGTAGTCAGAACTGTTCATCAAACCTGTAGGCAGACAGGGCCAGATTGTGTCATGATATCGTGAAGACAGTTTGTGGACAGGACAATGCTGCCTGTGAGTAGGGCTGTGAACAGAGTGTCTGGGGGACAAGGGCTAGAGTTCTTATGCTGTGTGCTGTTTATAAGAATCTGTTCTGCAGTTAATCCACTGGATGTGAAGGTGTTTCAGTCTGATAATGAACTGTAAAAACTAAATAGCTTCTTGTTTTTATGATGTTTTTCAGTAATCCTACACCAAAATCATACATTGTCAAGGAATAGTCTGTTGTACTGTACAAGCAGTATGGGTTTAAGTGGCAGTGATTAATTGATGTAGTCAGAAGGATTAATTTTATCACATAAGAGGTCCCTGTGGAAGAAGAAGCAGCACATTACAGCACAGCCTCCCATGAGACTACACCAATTCCTAGACATAGGTTATGTAATTAGTGCAGTAAAATCATAATGTGTCTAATGTGATCTAATTCAAAATGCAGCAAAGAATAGGTTGAAGGCAGTGCTGTCAGCAGTAGTTCATAACTGTAAAATAGATGTGGTAATGCTTTTCCCGAGCCTAACTAGCTGCTGTAATCTGGCTTTGCATGAACAGTGGTGCATACTGTACTACTAAGGTGTTATTTTTCAGCCTATCCAGAATTTACTTTCAGTATTTGATGGCAAACAGTCAGTGATTATTTATTTTTAATGAATACATTATATTGTAATTTCTTTTTGAGAAAGTCTGGGTAAAGGGTAGCAATAAGTAAGCAGTAAAGAAAATTTTAGAAGTTTTTGGCACCAAGTGCCTTTGTACCTGTTAGCCATGCTATTTTTGCAATTTATGATTGTAAACCACCAATGGTTTTTGTTGTGTGTGAAGCCCTTTGTGAGTTCTGTCATCAGAAGATGCTGTGGAATACTAAGGGCATGCATTAGCAGCCTTTTTTTTGTTCTATTTGAACTAAGGCACCACTGTGTAGAATCCCTCCGTGCAAGAGCAAACCCATGGTGCCTTGAAGTTGTTCTTTGAGTCTGGTAATCAGGTTGTGCCTTTCTACATTTACATTACAGTTATGCTTTGTTATGCTTTGTTTCATCACTGCTCTGATAATCTGAGCAATGAGTATTTTTCCAACAACTAGAGTAAGTGGTATAAAAGCCTTATGATAAGACATAGAGATCCATACTAAGTTGCTGATTTACTGCCATATAGTTTTAAACCTATGCAAGTGATGGAATTGCACTTTTTTTTTTTTTTTCATTAAGAGAAGGGATGTTTCTGCTTAACCAAAAATATTTATGCTTGGATAATCTTCACCAAAATTACATACCTAGAATCTGCTCTCTTATCTCTGTAAAATCACTTTTTCTCTTGTTCATGTAAAAAGATGTACTATTGCCTCTTGATTCTGTGACAAAAGTGATACCATTATGTTAGAGCACTGTGTGCCAAAACATACCATGAATCACTGCTGAGCTGCATGAGGGGAAGGAGAGGTGAGTGGCACAGCATATCCCTTTGGGATGTTACTGGTATTTCTCCGTCCACTTAGTAGTGCTGTTGTGTAAGACATTAAACACTGTCACTGTCTGTGAACAGTTTGGTTATATTACTAGATGTGATCACAGCTTGCTTTAGTTCATGTTTGGGTACTGACTTGAGCTGTATTACCTTTCAATGACAGCATGCCACACTTCATAATGGTGTAGCTGACTAAAAACAAATCAAAGTGTGCGAGAGAAGGCATGCTGCCAGAGACAGAATTGGTTGGTAGAGCTAGAAGAGAAGGCTGGTTGATTAAGTCATGCTTCAGAAGTAAAACTCATATTTTGGGTTTAGATAGGTCCTATTTAGCCTAGTAGAGAGATGCATGATTTTTGTGCTCCAATCCCATTAGCTGCTAATAAGAGGGAATACTTTTTTCGACATTCAAAAGTTCTCCAAGAATATGGTTGCTGTTATAAACAGGAGGTGGAAGGGAGATAAGAGAGTAGGATAGGCAAAAATGCTCAAGGCAGTCTGGAATGTGGCTTAGAGATAATTTTAAAAGTGTGTTGTTCATAAGTATATAATGGAACCATTAACTGATTGTTTGTTATAAATGAAAAGGTGCTGCTTGGAATTATCTTCCTTGACTGCAAAATAACATCAGGTTACATTTTGGTTGTGCATCTTTCTTTCCCATTTGTAACAAGAGCATTCAGCTAATTAGATAACTAGCACTTTGACTTGTGTGAGACAGTAAAAGGTTTTTGTTTAACCGTAATTTCACACATTTTCCTGGTAAGAGAAGCTTGTGTCTTGAAAGCCTGTTTTCACTTAGGTTTGCAAAATGCAGCTGTGTAATTCTTTTGTTGTTTCAGTATAGCCATTTCTTCTTTGTCCATAGGTTCTAGAAAGTTTTAAAATCATGGATTACAGTCTGCTTCTGGGGATCCACATATTGAGCAGTACCGTGAAGGAAAAAGAAGGAGAGTGTTCCCGGAGTGCATCAGATGCAAAACGCCATGGAGGGCAGAAAGTTCTCTATTCCACAGCCATGGAGTCAATACAGGGCCCTGGAAAGTCTGGAGACTCTGTCACCACAGAAACAACAAACACGTAAGTGCTGTAACCTGCTCTTAAGAGGTTAAAACTATTAACAGTCAAAACTTTCATGAGTACACTGCATTCCAGGAATTGAAAGATTGAGCCTTTTGTTTTTCCGCAAAAGCTGCATCATCAAGATTTGCCCCAGAGCATGAAACTGAAATGTTGATTAGTAGATTGATCATCTTTAAATACATGATGGCATGATAGTTCATAGTGACTTACGTATGCACAAGTGCATTCTTTCATAAAAGAGATGTTATTAGACAGCTATTACAAGAGTCCCAGCTATAATCGAATTTTAACTGGGAGCAGCCTGGTGAGACCTAAGCAAAAACTATAAATTAACATTGAAATGGATATTCCTACAGCAGTTGTTTTCATCTTGAAGTAGTATACTCAATATACATAGAACGATATCATCAACCACTGAAGTGCAGTCGTATATGACGTTTCCTGAGACTAAGAACTGAAGCTTTTCTCTTTTTTTTCTGTCCAGCAAAAACTGTAATAGAAATTTGAATATATAGACAATCATTATTCTGTTGTTTCCTTCATAATATATTAAGTGCTATTAAGAGCATTATCTTCACCATTCAGCATTGTATATAATTGGTCCTTCATTATAATGAGGATTTACTTTAAAATTAAGGATTTACTTTTCTCCTGATTCTCAAGGAAGCGGTGTAGGTAAATACAACTAATGATATAGAAACCTGTGCTTAAACCTACAGCAAACAAGTAAGAGAGTTATGATATTTAGCATTCACAGAGAGTTTCCAGACATTGAGAACTGTAGAATATAAATTAGACAGAGCTTTATTTCACTCAGTTTTTGTGACTCACTCACATTCACACAGAAGATGGCCAGTGCTGTTGTATGATGGCAGAGGTGTTGCACTGGTTGCCACCCTGGGCTCCCACATCACTTGCGCTAATATAGTGCTACTCAAATCCTGACAAGTGGAGTCCTTCCTTGGCTCCTTGCACTTTCTCCTCTCTCATATTGACATAATGGCTAGTGGAGCAAAAAACAGTGCTGAGGTTCTAAAAACAGTGGACCTGTTTCTCTAGGTGTTCAACTAGGAAGAGAGGGTCTTAGAATTAAGGTCTTGTTCTTTAAGTTCATGGCTGAGTACAGACCCTGGACCAACTGGAGGCCCATGTGGTCAGAATTCTCAGGTTGATACTGTTGCTTTATCTGACACTTATCTGTCTGTAAAGAAATACTGGAAAAACACAGTAATATGTAATTTTTAGTGAAAAATATATGAAACAACCTTTCCACACTTTCATTAATGTGCAGACTCTCTATGATTTGTTACCTAGGATCAATAAAGTGACAAAAGTCTCCCTTATCTAAAGTCACTTAATTTCCTTAGTAATGAACTGGTGTATAATTTCTTCCAATTTTCAGATCATTTGAATATTTCCAATTCTATCTAAGAAGTGTCGTAAAATAGTCCTTCTTTTTTAAAATGATGGATATTTACCACTGAATCCCAAATACTTCAGATTTTCTGTTTAAAATCCATTGCATGCTAGGTGACACATTTGACTGACTTTGCATTGTGGCACCTTGCTTTAATACTGTCTTTTCTTTTGGATTTGCAAGTGGGTACAGTTCAGCTGGTAACTGGTGATCAGAGATGTCTTAAAAGATATTCTAACTACATTGTTTCTCTCAGAATGGGAGGTATTCCAGCAAAAAGCCATAAAGGAGAAAAACTGCTTCTATTTATGGGTATTATTGATATTCTCCAGTCTTACAGGTAAGTTGAACTTCAACTTTCAATGAATTTTCACTGAATAAAATATTCTGAAATACCTTATAAAAATGGAAATTTTATAAAACAGTTCTGATTTTGTTTTTTACATACTTAGGTTAATGAAGAAGCTGGAACATTCTTGGAAAGCTCTTGTTTATGATGGGGTAAGTAGACTATTATTTTTTTAAACTGCTGATTTTTAGCTAGTGGACTTTTGACTCATGTTGACCAGGAAAAAACTAGTTCTGGTATATTTGTAGTATTAACATCACCATGTGGTTCGAGCTGCTGCTGAAATCTTCCCAATACATGCTCTGATTTTATTTGTTGAGCTTTCAGATAACAAGCTTGTGTAAGCTTGTCCTTACAACTTACATAAGACTAGCCACTTAGCATCATTCATTGATGAATCTGTAACTGAAAAATATACATAATTTGAAAAAATTCATTTCAAATGCTTGGAAGATTTTTCAGAATATAGTTGTATAATTCATAACTCATAATTTCATACATTAAATACCTAAAAAGTTCTTGAAGAATTAACCTTTAAAAGGGAAAAAAATGGTAATGATTCACTAGTTTTGACTATGCCTGAAATGTATAATATAGTTTGCCTGAGGTGTCCAGCTTCTTTCTTGACACCTTACTTGTGATTTACTTGTGGAAAATGTGACTGATACATTTTTTAATCTTGTAGGATACTGTTTCAGTTCACCGACCAAGTTTTTATGCAGACAGATTTTTAAAATTTATGAATGCAAGAGTTTTCAAAAAAGTTCAAGGTAAGAAAGTAGTGACTTCTACTCTTTTAGATATTTTTATAATCATAACTTTATAATGCTCCTGTCTTGGCAAGCCTTTCTTCAACATCATGTAGGACTTTCATCCTATCTTCTGTTCTTTCTCCAATCAAGAAACTACATTTCTGGCAATTCAGATTTTACTCTAGTAGTAAAACTACAGAGAATTATGTACTATGTATTTTTGTCACATCAGGGCAGTCTAAAGGTAAAAGAGGTTCCTGTATATTAGCACTGTTTTAAAAATAGGTTTCATGATCTAATGACATGTCTAGTCCTGTATCTAGTAATTGGAGAAATACCTCAATTGATTTTAATTTATTTATTTTGCAGAAGTAAAGATTGTTTACATATCACCTCCAGCATTAGGTATTCTTCCTTTTGATACGGATTTCTTCTGTGCTTTATCAAGGAAAAATCCAGAATTTGGATATCTAGTTTTCCCCTCCATTTCTCCTTCATTAATCTTTTAATTAATTCTCAAGGGTAAGGTACATATCACTATTAGCTACTTAATGGGTGAAGTGGGCTAGTGTTGGCTTCAGGTGACCACCTAGACACTCTATCACTCCCCCTCTTCAACTAGATGGGGGAAAAGTTATAATAAAAGCCAGGTGGCTCCAAATAAGGACAGGGAGAGATCACTCACCAATTACTGTCCCAGGCAAAACTGACTCAACTCAGGGAAATTCATTTAGCAACTTACTAATAAAAAAAAAGTTTAGAGACACCTTCACCTTCAGACAGGCTTCTTCCATCAAAAGTTCAGATTGAGTTTTATTTTCACTACGTTTTCTATCACTGAAAGTTGTACTGGCCTTTGTTGCTCTGCATGTTGTCTAAAGATGATACCACTTTTCTAAAGACCAATTGAGCCTGTGAACTCTGAGCCTGCCTGTGAAAACCACTGTTAGAGGCCTGGCAGATCAGAACAACAAACATGATTATGTCTAAAGGCATATGAAAGAAGAGGGAAAACTGATAATGCAACAAGAAGGCAGAAGTGTAGGTGATCAGTATTTAGTGAAATTCTAAATAAGAAAAAGAATAAGACAGACAGATGAAAGGAGAAGACTGAGGGTAACTATATTTTAAAAATTAAGATATTTTAAGTAGAATGAAGGCATGTGTAGAAGAAAAAGAAAATTTGAATTAACTCCAAGTAGTGATTCCATGTATACATGATATGTTATGACAGCTTTTCAGGAAAATAAGACTTTTTGCGAGTCTCATAAATATTACTGAATTGATGGATAATTCCTCAATAAATTGATCATACTACTGACAGGAAATTCAATCTGAAGCATTGCTAGTGCAGAGAAGGATGGTGATGGGGGACAAAAGAGACCCAGACAAGCTTGAGAAGTGGATCCATGGGAACCTTACCAGGTTCAACAAAGCCAGGTGCAAAGTGTTACATCTGGGTTGGGGCAACCCCAAGTACCAACAGAGGCTGGGGGATGAACAGATCCAGGGCAGCTCTGGGGAGAAGGACTTGGCAGTGCTGGTGGAGGAGAGGCTGGACACAACCCAGCAACGTGCACTTGCAGCCCAGAAAGCCAAATGTGTCCTGTGCTGCATCCAAAGCAGTGTGGGCAGCAGGGCCAGGGAGGGGATTCTGCCCCTCTGCTCTGCTCTGGTGAGACCCCACCTGCAGTGCTGCATCCAGCTCTGGGGTCCCAGCACAGGAGGGACATGGACCTGTTGGAGTGAGTCCAGAGGAGGGCTGCCAAAATAATTAGAGGGATGGAGGACCTCTCCTATGCAGTCAAACTAGGCAAGTTGGGGATGTTCAGCCCAGAGAAGAGAAGTCTCTGGGGAAATCTTGTAGCAGCCTTCCAGTACCTAAATGCTGGAGATGGACTTTTTAAAAGGGCATATAGTGATAAGACAAAAGGGAATGGCTTTTAGCTGAAGAAGGGTAGATTTAGGTTAGGTGTTAGAAAGAAGCTCTTTACAAGTGAGGGTGATTAGGCACTGGAACAGGTTGCCCAGAGAAACTGTAGATGCCCCATCCTGGGAGTGTTCAAGGNCAAAATAATTAGAGGGATGGAGGACCTCTCCTATGCAGTCAAACTAGGCAAGTTGGGGATGTTCAGCCCAGAGAAGAGAAGTCTCTGGGGAAATCTTGTAGCAGCCTTCCAGTACCTAAATGCTGGAGATGGACTTTTTAAAAGGGCATATAGTGATAAGACAAAAGGGAATGGCTTTTAGCTGAAGAAGGGTAGATTTAGGTTAGGTGTTAGAAAGAAGCTCTTTACAAGTGAGGGTGATTAGGCACTGGAACAGGTTGCCCAGAGAAACTGTAGATGCCCCATCCTGGGAGTGTTCAAGGCCCATTTCGATGGGGATCTGAGCAACCTAGCCTAGTGGACGGTGTCCCTGGGGTCAACGGGGTTTGGAACTAGATGACTTTTAAGATCCCTTCCAACACAAGCCATTCTCTGACAACTGCAGAGATGTGCTCAATGTGTGTGGAGTAAGGAAGGCTGTAAGGAAGACCTAATAAATATACTGGCAATGCAAAGATGAGTGCTTGGGGTTTGATGAGGTCCAGGTTGTTCTTTGGGTGAAAGCTGTCCTGATTATGTGAGCAATGAGGTTTTTTCAAAAATTATCACAAGTGGCATAAAACCTTACAGTGAGACATGCAGATTAGGTGTTTTAAATAGTGTGTGTACATACTAACTTGCTCCTTTACTACCAGATTATTTTTTTGAACCCATGGAAGTGATGCTGAAATTGCATGGGTTTTTTGTTTCTTTCTAGTAAGAGAAGGGCTGGTTTTGCTTACCCTCTAGGAGAGAGCATTTTCTGAGTTCTGAGGTTTTTTCATGAAGCAGAGTTTTTGACAAATAAGTATTAACTGATGGGCTAGAACTATCTAGTTTGTAGAGAAGCTTGTACTTTAAAATGGATCTGAGTTAGCAGCTCATGAAAGTGTATTTGCTTTGGAGTTTGAGTGTCAAAATGTGGAATGAACACTCGGCTCAAATACTACAGGAGGAGTGTTGAGCATATGGCATTGTCTTAAACCAACAGAAGGTTTTTTAACATTTTTTGACCAGTGTTAGGCTGGTGTCTTAACATTTTCATTAGTTATCTGGTGTGAGAAATAAGTCGGTGTGGACAGAGGGAGAACAAAATACAAACAAATGCTAGAACTAAATGAGACTTAAGTAAAACAATAATGACTACAAATACTAGAATAAATTAACAATTTAAAGTGTTAAAAGTTAAATCCTTTGGAAAAGATTGATTAATAAGAAAATAGAAGAGTCTGATGTAACGTGACAAAATGTGAAGCAAAATTCAGCTGAAAGGAGAAAGGAGCCTCCTGAGACTCAGTTCCCTTTAAATCTTTGAATAATTTTGCCAAATAACTGGTGGGAGTTCTGCTGTCTGAGACAATACTCAAAGGAACTCCTCTGCATTGATAAAGAGTAAAGAGTGTCTATTCCTTACGACTTGGTACTTTTGTTTGACAAAATAAGTGCCATATATGTTACCTCAACAGCTGAGTCTTTTTTTCCCAATATTTTCTAATTCTGACTGCTAGATTTGTTCCAGGACAAGACACAACTTGTTCTGTATTTGAGGCGTACAATTAAGGGATATCATGCCTAATTTTCTCTCTGATCTTAATTCATCTGTCTCATTTTTCCAGGCTATTAACCCATCTAAGCATCCTGCTCTTACTGATTTCCTCTGTATACAGGGCTGTTAATATACTTTCATACAGATTAATGGTTCAAATGCATTATCATTCTTTCATAAAATAAAAAATTGGGAGTGTTCCTGCCTTCAGGAACATTATTTCTAAGCTTTGAGTCAGACATTTCAGCTAAACACTTAAGCCCTGTTCTGAATCTGTTTTTTCCCCTAGTGCACAGAATAACCATGCGTAATTAACAACAAAAATCTAATGAGTGGATTTAGCCTTGGGCAGAGGCTAGCTCAGCAAATATCTACTATGTTCTTTTTAAAAAATACCCTGGAACTATGTATCTGATTCTTTTCTTCAGTCTTTAGCCAAGTGACTTGATGTTTTTAATTTGAACTTTGTAGTAAAGCAATGCATGGAGATCAGCAGCTGAGAAACACTAAATGAATTAGCTGGCATCCTTCTCCAGAAGAACTACAGCTGGGGGTCATGGTTCAGTAGTAGTGGCAATAATCAGTTCTAGAGTTTGACTCTAAATGCTTTTTAAATAGGCAGGCCCTGTTAAGAATTATAAAAGAGATGCTCATACCTGAGTGTGCAGGCCATCAAGATTTTGGAAGTGTTTATTGTACCCAAAGGAAATGTTTGACACGTGAGTCTGAAGTGGAAATTCTGCAGTATCATTATATAGTAGTATTTCACAGCTCAAAAAGTGATCGTAACCTCTCAGAATACTCCAAATGTCTTTTCAGGTTTCCTGTTTTCTGTGGTTTTTTTCTGTATCGTTCTGTCTCTGATTATGGGTTGGTACTCCATAGGAGCTTTTTAATTTAGTGGTGCCAGTGACTTGACTTATTGTCCTATAATAAGCTGTAAGAAACTGAAAAAGCCAAAAGTACTTCCCTTGTAGATGAAATAACAATACCTTTCACTCTAGTTTTAATATAATGTTTGTTAAGTACGTTTCTGGACGTGTTCTTCATTTGTATGCAAAACCTAGATTTTCTATGTGACTTACTTTTCCATATGCTGTTAAAGATGTGCAGGGAGATAAGATGACATCATTCAACACCTATGTTCCTTTGGTAATGCAGCTTTAAAGCCTTCACCTTCAAAGAAACGGTGCAATTCCATCACAGCCCTAAAGGCAGCATCACAAGAAATAGTGTGTGCAGTTAGCCAGGAGTGGAAAGATGAAAAGCATGGCATTCTTGCTGAAGGACAAAGTTACGCCAGCCTTGATGAAGAAGGTACTGTCTTTCAAATCAACAACCTAAACAATGTTTTTAAAGTAATTTTGGACAAGCTCTAGAAGTCCTATAACTAGAAAGCCCCCAGTATGGCTGATCTCTCAAAATCAGAGTCAGGTTATTATTCTTACGGAGAGAGTAATTAGTAATATTTGGCAAAAAGATGTCAAGAGGATGTCAGAATCAAATTTTGTAATATGACATAAAACTTTCAGATTTCAGGACATCCTAGAAAAACGTATTCAGCCTAGGTAGTGAATTAAGGCTATATAGCCAGTGCTATCCTTTTCACTGACCTCTAAACAAGCATGTCACATGAAGTGTTTTGAAGCTCAGTTCATTGCTCCCAGAGTCTTTTTGAAAAGTTACCAACTTTGCCCCTTTCAGAACTTACCCACAGCCATGATGAAAGCCAATTGCCTAATCCAATCTGACAAATGAGACCTGGTAGCAGGAGAACAGTCCCAGAACTGAGAAGAATTCATAACTCATACCTCTGCTTAATATTTGACCTTGGAGTTACTCTGTATTCTGCTGAATGTACTGGTTAGCAGCTGAAATTCACTCTGTAATACAAAGGAGAGTGGGTATGGGCATATGAATACTACCCTCTCATCAATTCAAACACTAAGAAACTACAAGAAGCTGATGAGGGCACTATGGGACTCCATAGACTTACATGAAGATTCCTGGGCTCAATTTGAAATGAAATTTGTTAACGTTGTTCTTTATTTCTGCATATGCAGTACTAGGTTCACACCACCGGCCAGATCTAGTGCCAAGCACTCCATCTCTGTTTGAAGCAACTTCCTTGGCAACCACGCTTTCTTCTTCTTCCTTGAATGCAGATGAGCACTGTCAACGTGATCAACCTACTCTCTATTCTAGCAGGTAAAGGCTGTATACGTTAGAGGATTCCCCATCGTTCTGCTCTATGTCTAACACTGTGGTCAACAGAAGGGGGCTCTGCAAAAGAAGAAGCAGAAGGGGTGTCGCTGTAACTCAGTCTTTAACCTTCCCGGTGAAGGAGGAGTACCAAAAGCCTGTAGGATTTATCATGTATTTGTTTGTAATTACACATATTGCAATTGGGGGATCATGAAATAGCAAGCATAAACATGGCAAAAAATGTTACATGAGTTTTTCTTCATGTTCCAATATTAAATTGGATAGCTAAACATTGCTAGGCCTTAGTCTGTACCATAAACCAAGCTACATTAAGGTCAGAGTAGGAAGTACTTCTCATAACTTGGCTGTAGCCTAAAAGAGCTGCAGAAAATGGTGATGTGCTAAGAAAAGGAAAAGTTGTCTTTATTCTGAATGCACAGTGCTGAATGGTCTGCTTTAAATTCTTCCATAACAACAAATTTTTTGAAGTGAATTTCTATGAAACTTCATCCATGGGTGCGATTAGAGCCTGTCTGATTGTAATCCAGGTAGGATAAAAACCAGAAAGTCTTAAGAAAAGTTGTGCCAATGCTAGTGAGCTAGGTTGAATGTGATTTGAGTTGTGTTTGAGTATAATTTAGCCTTGTTTGTCCAATACGATGCTTAAGCCACTAAGTCTTGTTGGGAGATGGTCTCTGCATGTGCCTGTATGCAGCCTTGTGCAACTGAAGTGTGCTGCGTTGTGTCACCCTGCCTGCTTGCAGATCTCTTTACTGTGTATTGAGCCATTTCTTTGCGTGTTTTCATCAAGAAAGGTAACCACTGAAGCATCTTGAGTATCGTTTGAAATCATCAACTACTCAATGTATAAATTTGACAAATGCACTCATGTGCCAAGATGCAATTTTTTCCTGTAAACTGCATGTTGCCCAAAAAGACCAAGTTATTTTAAAAGCAATCTTAAGGCAGTAGGATTTTACCTCCTGTTAAATATTTGCCAACTGCATGTACATAAAAGGTAAAAATGACTTGCAGCATTACTTGAAAGTGATATTTACAGCTTTCACTTTCATTAAGTTGAAATAAATCTCACTGATGTGACATGTTCCATATGTCTGATGGTTTCCTATAAAAATGTGGAATGAGGTATGTTGTGGGATGTAATAAAAATGAAGTTTTAATTGCAGAACAAAAATGGTCCTACACAAGCTTCAGGAAATAAAACTACTGATGAATAAGCATTAGTAGAAATAGAGCTCATTCACTTCAACTTGTGTCAAAAGTTATCTGTAGGACTTCAATATTCATGATCTTTTACCAAGATTTTCTTTGACAGAAATAAAGTTACAGAGTACCGGAGAGTTTTACTTGCTTTAAGCATCAGATAAAGCTACAGAACTGCTTTGTATCAGCATCAGTCAGGAAAAGAGACTGGTGGAGTTGTCTGAACAAAAAATCCAGATTTAAAGCATTTCAAATATTCTTTACTCTCTAAAAAATTAACTGTAAAGAAAACCTATAAGTAAGTCCATTATATTTTCCTGTAAAGATAGTCCAAAATAATTCTAAAATAAGGTTTTTAGCAGGTCTACACTTTGATTGTATATCTAGACTCATTTACTTTCCAGTTGTGATTCAGTCAATGAAATAACCTCTAATGCAGGACATGTTGCCAGCTATGTGATTAGCATGCTTATCTTACAAGATCAGATTGTTAGTGTCTGCAGTCCAGGTATGGACTTCATCAGTACAAGAGGGCATGTTCTCAAACACAGCAGACCTTGTACCAGCATTCACAGATGTGGTTCTCTCCACATCTTCTGCCAAAACATCTTACACAGTAGCCAGGAGATGTGCCCTGGGGACTTACCAGCTAACACCTTTGCTGGTCTAGGTGTGCTCCCTTCAGCTAGGGCCTGGTGGCAGTTTTTAATTCTCTTTAGGTAGTGGTGAGTGTCACAATCCCAGTATGTACAATTCACGAGGATTAGCTTCCCTGTCATAGCTAGTGGCTTTCTCTTAGGAGTTAAGACAGCTGCTAAGCATGCTCAGTATTGAACTAATTTCCATAAGATTCTGGGCACCTGCTGTTTTGTACCCACTTCTTTTGGCATCAGTTCAGGGAGGTCATTCCCCCTTGTTAGCACTAAATAACATATCCATCTGAAGTTTTACCTACATTTATATGGTTCACTGCAGGAACTTCAGTCCTGTCATGAGAAAAGCTAGCAGGGAAAAAAAAATTGCTAAAAAACCCATGCTACAATGATGCACTGAATTGTAGATACTTTTTCTTGCCAGAGAACTTCTTTTGAATATTAGAAAATTATATGATGCAGGACTCATCATTTTACCACTTGTCTCTGGTAAACAGAAAGCTTGGAGCAGTCTTTGAAACAAAGCCTGAATTAAAGATCTGTTTACAAATGTTGGCCTGCTTTCATTCTTTAAATATGTAATTGACTATGATATTCTGCTTTGTTATTTGATATAATTACAGTTTGGTATCTTCTTCATCAGGCTTTTTCCTTCTTCTTCAAAGTAACATAGCACAAAGAGAGTACGTGAATTTGCTTGTAACCTGTCAGAAGTTTCTGGTTTAAGGTAATAAAGAGGGATAGTCCTGTGTGCGTAGTAATAATGTGATATTTGTACAGATCCTTGACTCCTACTAGTGCTAATGAGCAGTATGTGACCATACCACTTAGAAAACAGATGCTGTTATTTTCCTTATTAAAAAGAGACCAGTAACACTTTTCGATACCTTGAAGCACACACCGTATTTTCTATTTGGGTTGCATTTTTTCTTCAGAATTACCCTCTGTTTCTGTTATCCATTAATGTAATGCTTCCCCAAGGAGAGGCAAATGGCCTTTAACATAAGAAAGACCATCAGCACCATATCCCCTTGAGAGTGCTCAGCATTAGTGGTAGAAAGGGAGAAACTGCTGCTGCTGAGGTTAAGCAGACAGACGTGACTTGCTGAGCTGGAGCCAGCTCCTGAGGCTGTGTTTTGTGAGGAGGGTTTTTGTAAAGCTGTCTTGGTACAGATTAGAACTAGCATAACTAATTGGTAGATAAAGCGGAGAAGTGTTTGGGGACTTGTGATTAAAGTGAAAAAGAGAGACTGAGCAACAGTCATAAACATACAGCTTATTACGAGTGTTTTTCCAGGCTGCAAGCTGATTATTTTCACCAAGTTGTTGAAAAAGCAGAGGAAACCCAAGGTGCTATCCAGCCAGTGTGAATACGAATTAGTACAAATGAAAGAGTAGTGGAGAGGGGGAAATGGCTGTATTTTTCAGCACAAAAAGAACTGGACCTAAAAAACAGAAGGAAAAAGAAAAAAAAGGACAATCATGACATATGTTATTCAGTAAATGCAGGCTTTCTTATTTGTCAGAAGACAGCTGGCTTCTGTTCCATGAAGCAGTTTCTCAGTCAAGTGGTTTTGTCATAAGCAATGTCAAGTATTCTTTTAGTAAAGAACAGAATTGACAATTTATTGCTTATATTAAAATTTTCAAATATTTTCCATTCCTCAAGTAGGTTTATATTTGGTGCAGAGACATTTTAGTACCTAAAGGGTATGTTTTCCACTAGAAACTGTAATTTTTAGTCCAAAACGGCTTATTTGAAAGGGTTTATTTGTTTTATCTTAGGAAATGTAATACTTACGTATTATATTAGGGATTATTTTTATAGAGGAAGTGATAACATTTTTTTCCCTTCCAGGAAAAGCTTTCCTATTAAATGCTGGTGAATTAAATGAAAGATGACAAATCTGAACGCCCTAAGTAGTATGAGTCTTGTCTCACTTGACATTGCTTTTAGAATTGAAAAGTGCTGAGGGAGGTCAATGCCTTTACAGGTGCTTCTGGAAATGTTTGAAACTTGTTTTAAAATACTTTAGAATGTTTCAAACTTGTAGATGTTTTAAAAATCATGTTTTAAATATTTCAGGAATACAGAAAGTCTTTCTTCAGTGTATTTTTCAGCAGGTCTCATGGCTTCCAGTCCCAAACACAAACAAAATCCCATGATGTATAAAGGGGTGCTTTACCTCCCTCTTTAGAGCAAGATTCTTTGGGCTGTATAAAGAGGACTGCTGAATTCTTCTGATACATCTGAGCCTAAGGGAAAAATCTATATGAAATCAAATTCTTCTTTCTCTTTATGCATTCGATGCCTCATTTCTGTAAGATGTGTATGTAGTATGGACTTCTGCCTTCTCTCTCTTCTTCTTCCTTCTTATCTGTGTATTTTTAAATTTTTTGTTTCCCTTACCTTATTGTTGCTGTTTCTCAGTGGAGACCACTTGAAATTTTGGAAGGCTTTGAGGGACTGTGGTGTTTTTCTCTTATACAGTCAAGTTTCCTGAAGCATCCAGACTTTGAAATGTCCTGTGGCTTGACATTTTGTCAAACAACCTCTTAAAGAGAGTTTAGAAAATAAAAGTAAAATCTTCTGCTGGTTTTTTCCAGTGGTAGGGGTTTGTAGGTATTGGTTTTTCTGTTGTAAGAAATACTAAGCACCCGTTTTGCCAGTCTGGTGTTCTACATAAACAAACTTTTCTGTGTTAAGTTTGAATGTTCTGTCTGTCCACCCACTACTCTTAGCTTCTGAAGCTTAAACAACTTTGTCTGAATCTGATTCAAAGTGGATTAAATTCATGCAAGCTTCATATTAATAAGCAGTTGGGTGGAGGAAAAAGACTTGAATGCTTAAATGCTATGAACAGATGCACTGAGACACTGGGGGTATCCCCATGGGAAAGAAAATTTGACTATGATTGAAGCAACATGTAATTGTGGCTTAAAGAAAAAAAGCTTTCCCAGTTCGTTAGTGATGGAATTATTTTTTTTTGCCTCTTTTTTTCTTTTCTTAATTAAGAACCAAGAGCAAATAGAATGTTTTAGCCAGAGGAGGGCAACAGCATAGTTGAGCATGCTCCTTGTGGCTGCTCATTACT
>VXAZ01003472.1:29147-42594 GCA_013399875.1 Gymnorhina tibicen
ATTAAGGATGAGAACTCAGTGCACTGTTAAAACTATATTAAAATATAGTTACCCTGAATTGTTCTTTCTGAAACACTGTGGGGATTTCACTTGTTCTCTCCTGTGCCGCCCCCAGTTTGTCTTTGCCTTACCAGTCTCATTAAAACCAGTCTGCATTAAAACTGGCAATAAATGCAGCTATGATGATGCTATTGCAGAAATTTGAACTTCAGTTACCAACTGCTGACAGCATGTGTATTGCTGTTAAGAGATTAATTACAAGACTTTTGTTTTTACTCTTTTATGCTGCTCAATAGAATTCAAGTTACACATGTGAGAGTAGTGCTAAGTCAGTGGGACCTGGGTGATCCTAGTGCAAGAGAAATAGTCTTGCTTTGAAAAAGATGTCTAGTGTATTATATAATAAAAGGAATATTGTAATGTGGTGAATGTAAAGCTCTGCTCCAGTATGACATTGATTCATTATTGCTGAGCATTTGAATCTCAACTTCACATGCTAGTTTTTGCATGTTGAACTTGTGGATGCTAGTTTTGGCCTTTCTGAAATTCTATCCCATCTGAAATTTACTTGAAGTAGTGCAAAGGGAGGGGGAAATTAGTCATATCTGGACTGATGGCTGTAACCATGTTTTCATACCAAGTTATAATTCAGAATTTTTGCTTTTCACTTCATCTGTAAATAGGTAAGAACTTTTAAAATACATCTCTGCACAACTGACAGTTGAGTTTTCAAGGCAGCCTAGAGCCTCATTTCTGGCAGTTAGTGAGGACATGAGATAATGGACATCTGAGTCCATTAAAACACCTTTGAGAGTTTCAGCTTTGTGGAGTAAGTGTATTACCAAATAAGATTTCTGTGTAGATACATTTGCAGTTTCACATTATTTCTGAAAAGCAGAGAAAAAAAAAATCAATCTATGAATAAAGTAATAGAGTGCACCTGCTCTGTAAACATCACCGCCTTGTGTAGGTGTACTAATTACAAAGCACTCTTGCCCTCCCACTTTTCCTTCTGAAATTTTGGCTGCAAGTGATCTGTGTCTGCATGGAAAAGTCCAATGTTACTAATGTTACAATGTGCCTAATTGCTTACTCTTTTTTCCCCTATTTTGAATTATGAAATGCTGCCAAAATTTACACCATGTATAATGTGGAAATAATGTATTTTGAGATTAATGAAATTATGTGACATCTACTGTGACCTAGTTTCATTCTTTAAATAAATATTGAAGTTCAGAAATAGCATTACTTTCTGATAAAATTTTAGTAAATGCAAAAATAAAATCTGAGGTTTCTGTACATTAGTCAAATATGAGCTTCCAGTTATGTAGCCATTGCCAAAACATCTCTATTTGTTTATTTACATTCCTTTTTTTTTAAGTATTTGAAGATTTTTATGTTTAATAGAGAAACTTACTTTTAAATTTTCAGCTATGACTGAGCTCTTTGGATTTTTGGTTGATTGTGGTCTCTCTTCTCCTTACAGTAAAGGGTTACCTTCGAGTTCAACATTCACTCTGGGAGACAGTGCCATCTATTTGACTTCAGAACAGAGCACACTGGAAACGGAAAATGATAATGCTTCAGTTTTGGATGTCTACTTAGTAAGTTGCCAAACTGTTTCTGATGGGCTTTTTCACCTGTAATTCCTTTGACTGAGGCTCAGTAAGTGACTAAAATACCTGCTTAACCTCAAGATCCAGAGGTTTATTGAGGTATTTTTCATATGAAACATGCATAAGTTTGCATAAGCAAATCCCTAAAGAATCTATATGCCCATTAACTATTGCATTAATAAAGAAGTATAACAAAACACCTTTCGCTTTTTCTCTAATGGTAGGGGATCTTTTCTGTTGTTTTCCATTGGAGGAAAAAAACCCAAAACAACAACAACAACAAAATCTTTCCTCTTCATGTAGAATACTCCACGATGTAGAAATTAAATTTTCTCAAAGTGGAAAGTTCTGTGTTTATGTCAGTGATTTTGAAGCTGGTGAAGTAGAGCTCAGTGTGAAGTATGTTAATGGCCCCCTTTTCTGCTTTGAAGGGTTGTCCAGTTGGCTGATACATTAAAAATGTATCTTTTCTTTGCTGTTTCAGTTCCTAGTGAGCAATTTATATGACTGCTAAAAGATAAGCTCAAGTCTGTCTTTTGTTTTCTTCATGTCACCTGTGTTTCAAAAGTTCTCTTGGTACCTACAGCTCACATTCCACAGACATAAAGGCAGTAGGCACCCAATTCCTGTTCCACTTGAGTGAAGTCTTGTGCATCTAATTTTTTTAGCCTGTTCTGAAATGGTCAGTAAAAATGCAGGAGGCAGGTATGTTAAGCTTGGCTTTTTTCCAAAGGCTTATTTTCATAAATCATAAACGATTCTGACATTATTCTAGTAGTATTTCCCCTTGACTCTCATGGCAAGAATTGTACCAGAAATGAAGAATCGAAAGAGGGAAGTCTGTCCATTCTAATAAATGTTTCAGAAAGACATGGTTGTTTCCTTTCTAGATAAAGTTTATTACATTCTTTATTTTTCTTATCCCTGGAGTTACCTGACTTTTATCTTAAGAAATCCTTAATATCTTAGAATCATAAATCATCTCAGGTTGACGGGGCCTCAAGAGATCATCCAGTCCAACTTTTTGTGGGAAAGGGAGCCTAGATAACTTTATCTAACACCCTTTTCCACCACATTTTAAAAACCTCCAGCAATGGGAACTCTACCACATCCCTGCAGAAGTTGTTCCAGTGACTGATTATTTGTCCAGAAAAAAATTTTCTTGTGTGGAGATAAAACATGTTTGTGTTTGTCAAATTCTCTTTTTCTGTAGGCTGTGCCACTGATGTTTTCTTCCCTCTTATTAGCCAGCAACACTTAAGTATGTATAGTACCCACTTAATAGCTACTTAATAGCTAGTAAGTACCCACTTAATAGCTACTAATTTAATAGTCCAGCACACTTAAGGGAGTTGTTGTCTGTCCTGCTTCCACTGACACAAAACAGCAGCAAGTACCAGTGACCAATTAGATGTAGAATTGACTTGGTTAACTGTGACCTCAAATAGCCCATTAAATCAATCTATTCCTGTAGGACTTGTGTTAATTTGGCTCATTGCTAATCTAATGTTGACCTCAGTCATCTGTTTTAACATCATAAAGTTCAACAGAGGGACTCAGAAATCCTGAAATGTTACGGGAAGTGGACAAATGACTAATCACACACAACCTAACCTTGCTAGCAGATTAGCTGACTTAATGACTTGTGCTTTTAACTAACTAACTTGAGAGTAGGACCCAGATCTGTGATGCCTGAATGCTCATAAGCAAAGCACAGATGATCATGTACGTGTACTAGAGTAGGGAGCAATGCTTCCCAACACTTTGCAAAGGAAGAATCCTATGTCCAACCACCTCAAGTACATGTATACCAAAGCGTGAATTCAGGACAACAAGAAGAGAAACTGCAGATCCACACCTAGTCTGAGAGTTATGATGTGATAGGAGTCACAGAAGCTTGGTGGGAAGATTCACGTGACTGGGAGATCACAATAGATGTCTACAAACTTTTTTGCAAAGATAGGAAGACAAGGTGGAGCTGCACTTCAAAGAAAAAGAAAATCTGAGTGGATGAAGGTAAGCTACAGAGACCACAAAATATCTATCAAATGTCTTAGGATCAAAGTTAGATGGTTCATCACCAAGGAAGATCTTCTTTTATGTGTATGTTCCTGGCCTTCAAACCAGGATGACAAGGCTGATGAAAACTTACTTTGGCTCTTCAAGCAAGTATTGAGCCAAAAGAACCTGGTTGTCATGGGTGACTTCAATTACCGAGGCATTTGTTGGGAGAACAGTACAGCAATGCACAAGTTGTCCATGAAATTCTTGGAATACATGAGGACTTGCATCCTGCTAAATGTGTTGGTCATGTTGACTAGGAACAATGCATTGCTAGATTTACTGCTCACAAACTGAAAAGAAAACGTAACTTCAAACGATAGCCTTGGATGCAGCAATCACAACAACATTGTGGGTTTAAGATCCTGCTGAGCATACCAAAAATGAGTAATCCTGGACAAAGGCCCAGGATTTTAGACAAGCCAGAGTCAGTATACTCAGAGCCCAGATTCAAGGCATTTTATAGGAAGCATGCATGGAGAGCAAACCAGCATGTGAGTGCTAGGAGTTTTTAAATAACATCCTGCTGTAAGCACAATAACAGTCCATTTCCTACAAAGTGAAAGGAAGAAGGCAGAACAAGTGACTACCTAGGCTTAACAACAAGCTTTTGAGTGTTGTTAAAAGCAAAAAAGCAGCATACCCTCTATGGAAAGGTGATCAGATACCCACTGGGTACTACATTGGGGACTACAAGATCCTTGCAAGGGCATGCGAGGTTGCACACATGAAAGTCAAGGCTCAGCTAGATCTGGAACTGGCCATAGAAAGCAAGAAGAAGTGGCTGATCAGATACATATGCAGGTAAGCAGAAGCCCAGGGAATACACAGGCCCATTACTAGACCAGGCAGGGAAAAAAGTTACTGATAATGCTGGCAAGACAGAGGTTCTCAATACCTTCTTGCCTCCCTCTTCACCAGTGTGGCTGGACCATAGGTCCCAGGATCAAGTATCTACACCAACACACATGTTGACCCACTAGTAGTAGCCTGCAAGTGCTCAACCCACATAAATCCAAGGTCCAGGAGGGAATATACCCCAGGGTGTCAGCAGAAGCGACTAACATTGTTGCAGGGCCACTGTCTTATTATTTTTGAAAACTCATGGAGATCAGGAGGCATCCCTGATGACTGGAAGAGGGCAGATCTCATACCTGCCTATAAGAATGGCCCAAAAGAGGACCCAAGAAACTTGAGACTCAGTATCCTTACTGCAGTCACTGGGAAAGTGGCCGAACAAGCCTCTTAGGAACTATTACCAACTAAATGAAGCAAGTGACTGGGAAAATCCAGCAGAGAATTATCAAAGGTAAATCATGCCAGGCTAACCTGATCACCTTCCTAAAATAAATTACCATCTTCTGTCAATATGGAGAAAGCAGTGGATGTTGCTTGCCTGGACTTCAGTAAAGCATTTGACATGTGTCATGTCTCCCACAGCCTCCTCCTAAACAAATGTCAAATACAGACTGGATGGGCAGTCTGTGAGATGGGCAGGAATTATCTCACAGGTGATCAGTGTGTTTTACTGAGGCTGGCAGCCTGTTACAGGTGGGGCCCCCCAGGGATCAGGACTAGGCTCCACATTTTAACATCTCCATGAATGATCTGGATGATGGGACCAAAAGCACCCTCACCACGTTCGCTGTGTCACTAAACTGGGTGTTGAGGTGGACACGTCGGCAGGGAGAGCCACCTTTCAGAGACATGAACAGGCTAGAAGACTGGGCCACAAGAACTGTGTAAAGTTCAACCAAGAGAAGTGCAGAGTCCTGCACCTGGGATGACACAGCCAAAGAACCCAGCCAGGCTACGACGTAAACTGTGGAACAGCCTTGCCAAGAGGAGTCCGGGGGTCCCAGCAGACAACACACAGACATCAAGTCAGCAGTGCACTGCTGCAGCTACTGAGGCAAAGTGGATCCTGAGCTGCATCCATGGGGGCACTGCTAACAGAGAGAGATGTGATCATCCCACTTCACCAGTGCTTATCAGACTTCACATGGAGTGGTGTGTCCAGCTCTGGCCCCCACAATTCCAAAACAGATGTGGACAGACTGAGGAGGGGTCAAAGGAGTGTTATCAAGATGGTCAAAGATGGGGAGAACCTGTCATTTGAGGAAAGACTGCAAAAGTTAGGTCTTTTCAGTCCACAGAATTTTTAGGAGGGACCTCAACACAGCTTTCCAAAACTTAAAGCATGACTACAGGGAGGATTGAGACCTTCCTTTTCTCTAGGGGCAGTGGATACAAATTGTAGTGAGGGAGGTTTCCTCTCTATGTAAGAAATAAATTGTTTTTACAATGAGAATGATTCAAAGAGAATGATTTACAATGAGCATGATTTTGTAATGATGAATGATTCAGTGGAACCAACCTCCCCAGGGATGTGGTGAAGTCCCCATCACAGGAGGTTTTCAAGATGCAGCTGGACAGTTATGCTTGATAATCTCATCCAGGCTCCCTTTCCTACAAAAGGTTGAATTAGATAGCCTCTTCAGGTCCCTTCAGCCTGGGCTGTTCTTTGGTTCTCTTGGCTCCATTTAAACAGTGGAAGTATTTCTTCTTGATAGCTTTTGAATTTAGTTTATAAAGCAACAGTCTTATTTAACAGTAATACTGCTTAGCACTGTGAAGTATTTCTTTTTAGGTTTGAAGTTTGTAGGGTAGATGATGCAATGCTCTGAAAATCCAGTGACAGGCACAGGTAACACCTTTTGTAAAGCTGTCTGTATGAGTTTCAGGTGTGATGGTGATCTCTTTATTTAGTTTTCAGCTTGTAGAAAATTCATTATTATTATGTCTTGGAGACTGCAGTAAGTATATGTGTATCCCACTGATGAATATCAACAGAAAAATAATTAAAACCCAACTTTGGATGTCATACAAATACCCAGTGTTTATTCCCCTGAGCAAAAGTCTGGAAGAATAAATAGGTCTTAAATGGAAAGAACCATAGATGCTTTTTTGACCTAGCAGCACCCTTTCTCTGTACCCTGGAAAAAAAAAACAAACAAAAAATTCAATAATCAAGGTAATGGCACACACCTGAACTGTCTAGGTATGCAACAGCCGACAGCTTCAAGGAAATTGGGATACCTTAGCTAAGCACATGTTGCTTCTTAAGCAAACTCATGTTGAGAAGTTACTTACCTCTGCCTTCTCTCTCATGTCCCACACCCTGTATTGATGCCTACTTAACTGTTTTGAGATCATTGTGGAAGTGAGCTGTAACTTAATCACGTGTACCCTGTATGCATCCTGAGGTGTTTGTGGAAGAAACAGGAATAGGATGCTGTTTTGTCTATTAATCTGTTACTTCCTGATGCCCCACAATATCCTTCAGGGGACCCAGAAACAACAATTAGCCTGTGATAACACTAAAGTATAAGTGCTGACCAGAAGGCAATTTTGCTTTTATAGGAGGATGATTAAATGCACATTAGGAGGAAGGGATGCATGTTTTTGAGAACACTAGGAACAGGCTAGTCATTTCTAATGTTTGTCTCAAAAATAAAGCAAATCAATCACGTCTGCATTACCTGATCTAAACCTCAGTTGGAAAGGTTACAAGATGCATTTTGCCATTTTAAAAGTACAAGGAGAAAAATGTAGGTTTTAAAGGACATTCTCACATTTTCCTTTAACCCTGTGATTAACAATCTTTGTGTGTTTTTTTACCACAAGGCAAGCTGCTGTAGTCTTACCCACTATATATCTTAAAGAAAAATACCTTAACTTGCTTAATTTCAGGCATCACTAATCCTTCGATGTTTCTGCTTCCTGCTTTGAAGGACTTCTTGGACAAATTTTAGTCTTCTAGTAAATTAAGAGCTATGAATTTTTGGTCCAGTGTATGGCAAAAAAAATTGTGATAAAATGACATTTTTAGTGATAATTTACTACAAAGAGCAGCTTAAAAATGCCATTTTCTGAACAGTTTTGTGTGGAAATTCAGACAGTCAAGTAAAGTGAGGTGGAACAGGTTGTGAAAAAAAAATTCCTCTTACAGGTTGAGTACTGGGTTTGGGGTGTCACATTAAGGGAACTCCATGCAAACTTACACTGTGCTGCTGATGTCAAAACTGAGAATGCACCTGGTAACAGTGAGAATTTTTGTTCTCGGACAGAAGTAGAAACACATCTTGTGTTCACAACTGAAAGCTGGTCTGGGCCCATAATTCCTTAATTCTGAAAAAAGACCAAGTTCAAACTAGCATTTTGTTCACCTGCCACTCTAAGAAGCACTCTTAGGTACATTCTCAAATCAAGTTTACTTTGAAGTTACTTTGGTTTATTTTCTCATAAACCTTTTAACCCAGATAATAGCTTAAGAAATCTAGCTTTTATTACTAAAATATGACTATGCATCATCTGCAATGAGCAGTAGGTATAAGACAATCTAAATTATTTCCAATTATTCTAGTAACATAGTAATATTTGTAATTCATACAAATAATTTTAATTATCAATTAAATAGTGTAGAAAGACAGAAGGAGATGTAAAAAAACTTGTAAATTTGAGATGTTTCTCTGCATAGCTTTAAAACATTAAAGGCTTCTTGCTCAGACACTATGAAATAAATTATTCTGTCTGAGATAAACAGGTTTCTTGTATATAAGCCAGAAACAGAGAAGGTAATACTGTTCTATGTAGCGCTTTGATGTACAAATCCACGAAACAGTGTTTCCTTCTTCCTCTGTAAATAAACTTAATCTCTTTATAAAATTCCCTTGAAACCCTATTTATTGATATCAGTTCAGGCATTGTCAGCAAGTGCTGTTGAATGCAACAGTGTCTCAGTATTCTATGGAATTTGGTTAGTAAAATATATAAGTCCAATCTTTCAAAAGTTCCTTAACTGCGATCTATGATCAGCAAGTGGAACCGATCCTGAAGACCTCCAATGTTACTATGGAGTGCCTTAAAAGTGATAATTCCACTTAGAAAGCCACTTGTATTTTAAGAATAACTTAAAAGTCACTTACTCCTTCTGTTCTGCAGTGAAGTCTCAAATTGTTTGATTGAGCTTTCTGTCACTGAAAAAGCAACATATGCAATTATAAACTATCCTATTTCCATGAAGTTATTCATAAAGATAGCTGATATACTATACTACAATATCAGTAAAACCAGAGTAGTAAGGCTTAGGTATTTAATTGATTTACTTCAAGTAGGCTTGATTTCCATTACACTTCCAACAGAAAAAGGACATGCATGTAAATAGCACTGACAAACTTTAAAGTTTGTTCCATTTTGATGCTGTATGTATTAAGTCATCTGGTAGTAAATATAGGATTTAAATAAATAAATATTGGATTTTAAATAAATATACATCCTGCCTATAGGATTTCATTAATGAATTATTTTTTGCTTACAGAATACTTCTGTATATTTAACTACAATGCAATATTCTTGGGTAGTATAGAAATTGTCACATGGAAATACAGCATTGCCTCCCATTGTTAAAGGAAAGGTTCATAAAATTTGTGTATAATTAAAAGTCACTGCTACTGAAGATATGGATTGATAAGGGCTTCAGTAAAATAAAATAATGGAATAACTGTAGTGATGAGCAAGCCCAATGTATTTAGAGCCTGGTTAGTGTAGCTATGATTTGTGTCAGACGAATTGCACAGATTATACTATTAAATTTAAAATTACTTGTGGTGTGGTTTATTTCCAAATGCAAATTTTATTATAGGAGTTTGAATTCTTAAAATAATATGGAAAATTAATTTTGTATTTCAAAGCTGCTGTATATGCATAGGTAAGCAGATTTACAAATACTGGTCTATAAAATGCCTGTTTAGAAACTGTCAAAGCTTTCTGACTCTTCTTACTCTTCAGCACTCCTTTTCTTCTGTACTCTCTCCCATAATTTCAATTAAATTCTAATAATGGTGTAGTTTTCTTCAGGGTGCTGTTGTGGAATAATAGTAAGTGCAGCTGAAATTAAAGCAATTCCCAGACAGAATACATGTAAAAACAAGCTAAAAGTTGTACAGTCACACTGCACAGCATACCTCAAATTTTGATATGTTGCTCTTTTATGGAAGCTTCAGTTTCTCTGCCTCACCATTTCCTCTGAAGATACTGGTGGAAAACACAATAGACTGAACCCAAATTCTGGGACTATGAGAAAGGAATTAAGACCTCCTCACTTACAGGCATCCTTTCTTTTCCCTGAGAGCATAATAAGCCTTAAAATACTATGTGCACATGGTAGAACCAATCAAGCACTCTCCTCAAAATAGAATCTTGTTTAATGCTGAAAGGGGCAACTTGTTTTATGCAGTAAGGTTAACTGGTCCTTTCCTCTGTTGTTATCTATGTCTTCCCTGTATCCATCCGTGCATGATCCCAAAAAGGAAACGCAAAAAAAAGGCCTATGTCTCCCATAAAACTGAAACCTGGTCAGAGGTGAAAAACAAACGAGCACTTGAACATAGTTTGGCAGAGGTGTTCTTGCAGAAGAAACATTATGTAGGAAGGAACATTTCAGTCACCCTTGCATGAAAATCAGACACAGGAATTAGGTGCTTGATTAGATTAAAAAGGTAGCAATTCGGATTACAAGCAATACATTGCTTTAGTAAGCCAAGTGCTAAAATGCCAGCACGTATTATCACTGAACTTCATGTTCTCATGCCTGGGGCTTTTAAAACACCATAAAAGGAAATCAATCAGCTCAAAAACATATCCATGGAAAGAGAACTGGAGCACAAAAATGCTCCAAGACAAAAAGCCTCAAGTAGGCTCAAACATTGTAAATCCATTGTATACACAGTGTGAGACATCTCAGGCAGCGATTATAGCAATGGATCCTGTAATGTCATTTGTGCATTATTTATCATTTTGGAGCAAATTGCTACAGACAAACTCAGCTTTTATTAAACAAAAAAAGAGTTTCCTTTATCTGTAATCAATGTAACCACAGAAGTTGTGCAGTGGATACAATGTTGCCTAGAGGATAATGTCCTGCACCTTGAAATAGTTGGATTTCTTTCCAGAATAATATCACAGGACTGAATTTATGTATCTGACATAAATCTGTATATGACAGATTAATCTGTATATGACAGATTTAATACATAATCTGTATATGACAGATTTATGTATCTGACATAAATATGAACATCTGAAAATCTCATCTCCTTAAAATGGTATTAGTACCATCAACAGTATTTCTGTATGAGTGATTGACTCATACAGTTAGCAGTTGCTACAAGTTACTGTCAGGTCTCTTTTCTCCAACTGTGTTATGCAAATTTTATTGAAATTTTTCACTGAAATGCTTTGGAAGGGTCAGAGGAAAGGGAACAAGAACAAGCTAGTCATAGTTCCATTGTATAATTAGTGGAACAGGATAAACCAGCATCAGCAATACCGATGGTTGCCTTAGTGGAAAGCAGTAATAAGTCCAGAGAGTTGGAAGTTGTGCTGAGTGATCACTATATTTGTCAGAAATGGATCTGCAGCCATTCACATCTGAGCTTTCAGACAGAAACAAGATGGTGCTACTGAAAATTTTGATTAATTTGTCTTGGCTTCTTATAACATTATTTTGTTTATTGGTACTAGCATTTTTCAACTTTTTTTGCCAAACTGATTCTAAAAAAAATAATTGATTAAAAGTCTTTGTTAGCTTTACATTACATTGATTTTAGAATACCACTTTCTTTAATTTTACTCACTTGTCCAACAATTTCACTTCATATATTTAATAGTTCTGCATTTTCTAAGTACTTAACTGCCTTAGCACATTCAGGCGCTAATATTCCAGTCAACTTTATTTGCCAGACCACAGTTCCTGAGACAGAGAGAGAGACAGCCCCTGAGAAATTGGCACTATGCTTAATGGCATCAGTGATTATGAACACCCTAACACTGGTGCATAATACAGGAGGAAGTTTAAAGGTTGTCACAGAAAAATATTGAAATATCATTCCTCAAGGTTCAAGGCCTAGTGCTAAAAATCATAACAAAAATATTGATTTAAATCTACTGGTTACCTTTTAAGATAAGCTTAAGAAATGCCTTCAGAGATTTTTTGTTCATAATCAAGATTAGACTGTTGTCAAACTATTTAAAGGTTAGTTAAGTGCTTGTATCAAAAAGCACAATGTAAAGGTGACCTTAAAAATCTGTTTAATAAATGGAACCTTACAGCTTTGTAATGTTTTTTAATAAGGTTTTAGAGAAAGGTCATAACAGACCCCTTTGTTCTGGTTTTGTGTCTTGCTCCGTTTTGGATATATTAGCTGAGATGCATTCAATTTACTGAAATATATTCTTCAGCTGTCAGTCTGTCCTTAGTTTGAGTTGTAATAATAAGAAGTTCAGCGAAGAACAGTTTCTTTTCAATTCATGTCTAACTCTACAAGGTGCCAAGAAGTGATCAACTATTTCTATTACATGAAGGTAGTGTAGAAAACCCTAATCCATTAACATTATTAAGTTGGTTTTTGGGTTTTTTGTGAAATAGAATAAATAGAATGATTGCTACAACATTGACTAGAACATTAATTGTGCCTGGAAGTTTTTTGATAGGTATGATTTTTCTGGGGAAAGATTATCATGTGGAAGCTGACAGCACTTTTATTAATGATGTATGAAGACTGCCACTTTCAAGTAGTAAATGCTACTGTTCTGCAAGATAAAAATAAGCTGTTGTAAATTGCTGAGTGCTCTCAGGTTGTTCTGTCTTCTCTGACATCCAGAGTGTTCAGCGTTTTGCAGTAGCAAGTAGTTCTAGTTCATGTAATACAAGTGTACTGCAATGCCTGCAAAACCCACAGGGGTTAGCTGTTGTACAAAAAAAGAGACCCAATGCTTTTGATTAGGGGTCACAGTCATAGGAGAATCAAAGCTGCCAAATTGTACTGCAGTCTTTTTAGGGGAAGAAAGATGTTACCTGTTTATAATTCTGTAAGAAAACAAGTAAACACAACTCTTAACTTGTCATTTCTGTATTTCCAGTAACCAAGAATACATGAAGAGTAAAACTAAGAGAAGTGACCATGGTTAATGAAGAGCACTTTCTGCACTCCTTATTTAAGAAGGAGGAATTTGCTGAGCCTAACAGATAAAGAGTAATAATCAACAGAACTTATTCTAAGAAGTGCCAGGATCTTTGAACCACAGAAAGGATTGATGGACTTGACAAAAATGACATGAAACATTCCACACTCTGCTGTCATCTGCTGTTGCTTGCTGAACTGTGAAGAACTGTGTATTCAGGTTGCTTTCTACAATATTGCCAATCACCTTTTTTGGACTTCAAAGTGATATTTTCTTATCAGTTCTCTAGTGGTTTCATTTGCATGCATTCTGTAACTATGCACAAGCAAAATCTATTACATGCTTTACCTATTTAAAAATAAGCACAGTGGTGAATAAAATCAATTTCATTTTTTTTGACCCCCTCAATTCTAATTGCTTAGGTCCACATCAGTGGAAATTGGAACTGATGTTGTATGAGGGTGTTAGGACAAATCTCTGCATATACCATATGAAAATGAGCCTCTAAAGATACTTTCACTGTGGCTAAAAAGGAGATAAAGATGTTATTTATAACAAGGCCTTATGTTGTGTACATATATTGTCTTTGAAATATTTTTGATTTTGCTTTATTTCTTGTAAAAGAGAAATTCTATAATTTATTTAGAAAATACTACTGTAAACTATAGTTTTATTGATGAATAAATTTATTCTGAAGACTATCACAGCTGATATCCTGCTATTGATCTATACCGGAGTTAATTGTT
>VXAZ01003472.1:47098-62023 GCA_013399875.1 Gymnorhina tibicen
CGGCCATGGCCGAGCGCCGGCTGGGGCTGGTGGGCAGGGAGGGAAGGGCGGCAGCCGGGGCAGCCAGCGCCGCCGCCGGGCCTCCTCGCAGGCCGTCCGACAGCGGGGCGCGTCCTCCCTCCTTCTCTCTGTCCCGCCTGCTGTCTCCCTTTCTCCTTCCCTCCGTGCTCCGGGAGCTGCCGCACACGAGAGCTGGTGCACTCGTCTGCTGCCCCTCTCCAGGAGCAGAAGGCGGTGCCGGCCGCCCTCAGCCGGGGGCAGATGCTGGCTGCGTGCTGGCACCGCTCTTGGCACCCTCCAGTCACAAACCGAGTATGGGCACACGCTGATGGAATTAGAGCCCCTCAGGCTGGACAGAGCCTGAACGTGTTCTTGGTCTTGCAGCTTTTGATCCTAAGCGTGTATGAAAGAAATGAGGTAGGGTGAAGGGTGCAGTCAAACGTGTAGGCACGGTGGTGCGTTTTGTCGGCCTGTATCGTTGTGTCGCCGTTCTGTCCTTTCTGCCTGTGTCGTGGTTTTGGACTAACAGGCGGCTCATCGGTAATGCCTGCGGATAGGTGTCAACCACATGGAGAGAGATCGGCCTGTGTTTTGCTCTTCCCGTGCTTGAAGAGAGGCTGTCATAGCTCCTTTGCAAATGTCACTTGCTTTTCAGACTCCGTCTAAAGTTTTCAGAACTTGCATGAGTACACAAAAAGTAATCATGAATGCTGTTTTACCATTAAACCGAATGGTCAGCTCCAGTTAAGAAGAAAATGGAAATCATGCTATCTTCCTTTCTTGGTGGATAGCATAAGTACTTCTGCTCGTGTGTCTGACCTGGGGATTAGCTGTATTTTCATGCTTGTATTGGTTTCCCTCAATAAGGTTACCCATTTTGTTCCCTTGTCTGGTACTGCCGGTATGGCAATACAGCTTTTCCATAATTTTGATCTGCTTTTTAAAGCCTTTTTTCTTTTTCCTGCCAAGAGAAATTAGAAGTTAAATGGCTTGTTTTACAGAGAGATCTGGAATCTTAAGTGGTTTTGGCTCTTTTGTATGTAAGGAGGATTCACGGTTTGTGTTTATTTCAGTTTAATATGTTCCTGACTTCCAGCAGAGGGACACATGTTGTTGATAGTTTAACATTTGAATAGTGGATACTTATGAAAATCTGGACGTAAGCCATTTAATTGTCTGAAGTTGCTCAGTAATTCTGTGGTAGAGCAGTAGAAAAGTTAAAATATTCTTTATGCCTAATTCATTCCTCTGTGAATGAAAGGGTATGGGGTTTTTTTCCATTAGTTTCTATGAGGAAGACAAGGATATTCTAGATTGCTTCAATCATCCAAGGACTAAAGCTGCATAATTCTTTCCATATTAGCCCTGTGATATATAATATGAACATTTTTATCTGAGGATGGAAAGGACTTCAAGGATTTGTTTAATTTATATGATGAATACATAGTTTGTGGTTCTTTATGTTTTAACTTTAATTCCATTTTACTTGTGCTTACTTTAAACAGCAATTACAGTTTTCTTCAGATGTGAAGAACAGGACTGTTTGCTTCATGAATTTGAGAAATGCAGGAACTCTAAGTGACACAAGGTAAAATGTATTTTGAGATATTCATATGAAAATATTGGTTATGTATTTTAAAATAACTTATATACATATTAAGACTAATGTAATGTTGATGTGATGTAAAGGACAACTACAGTTTTCGCTAGAAGCATCTTGTGTTAATTTGGAAGTCACTTAGGAAATAACTCGCTTAGGAAATAACCTAAATGCAGGTGTCTAGCACCATTTCACATACGCCAGAGGACATGAAATTTCTGCTTGTTCCAAGAGGATGTGTCACAGTATCTGTTGGAGACTTCTCCCCTTCTGATGCAGCAGTTGGAGACACAATACAGGATTGTGCAGATGTCTGAAATGGCTCTTGCCTTTAAGTACCTAAAGTGCTCCCTGAACCAGTACATGAATCCTGCCCAATCCAAAGACTTCTGTTCTTCATGCCCCAAAGCATTTTTGTGGTGTCCCATCATAGAGCGTATTTCAGTAACTGGATAATAAGAAACTTTTTAAAAAGATATGTTTTATATTATCAACTGATATATATTCAGCCCATAGTAACTGTTTTATTGCCATGTTAGCAAAAACTGAAATTATTTTACAGAATTGTTTGTTGGTAGAGAGACCCCTCTACGCAGTCAAGTTAAAAGCTGACAATATTTCAGATGGAAAAACTTACGTGATTTAATTACATTTGGTTAATTAAACTGATCTAGACTTTGTTCCACTAAAGAGGAAAAGAGAAGCGATCTCACAGGTGCTGTAAGCCTTATGCAATGGCCACAAGGGTGCTTTGAGACTCTCTGGAGAAGCCTGTAATTCATAAGTGTTAGTTCATAAGCACACTTTAAATAACATCTAATTACCAGGTTGCGTGGGTGATTCCAGTTGAGAAGGCAAAAGCTGTTCATAAACATGGCGTGTGATATTGACGTTTCTAAACTGCATATGGCTACAGCAAATTTTGTAGAGTCAAATGACATACATTTTTAAATGGGAGATGCTTTTGTCTCTATTTGTAGAGTTCAAAACTAAGCAATTCTTACCCAGAGTCCTTTTATGAAAATGCCTTAGTTTGAAATCTGATGCTGTTTACTAAATGGGAGTTAGTATCTAAGGAAGTAAGTACATTTTCCTCAGTTAAGAAATCTCTAATACCAATTAATTTGAAAATTTCACCTGCATTTATAAGGTGGATTATCACTTACATCACCTTAAGAAACATGACTACTTTTTTACAATCATTTCATGGTTACTGTTTCATCCAAAGTTATGGCCTTGGCATGTTTTTATTATAAGAAAAATGCTGTCTTCCATGCTTTTCCTCCTAATTATGGACTTCTCTGTCATTTGTAGCTCTTTAGATGAGACCACTTACGAGAAGCTGGCTGAAGAAACGCTGGACTCTTTAGCAGATTTCTTTGAGGACCTGACAGATAAGCCTTTTACCCCAGAAGATTATGATGTCTCTTTAGGGGTATGTTTTAAACATTATATTACCACGGTAATTATTGTAGGTTTTTTTGTATTATTCAAAGGAGAATTTTTAATTAGTCACCTTAGTGCTGACACTTAAAATACAATGAGTTTTTACACCTTTATTGTATACTGACTGGGGCAACAATTCTGATGAAAAGTAACACTTACTGTTGTATGATTTGGGAATTTAAAATGTTTTGTGTTTAGAGAAAGACATAGTACAGAATAATAAATGAGCACAAGAGACGATGGAAACAGTTTTCTAATTTCACATTGGTGTATAAATTTTCCTAAACATGCGTAGCAATCAGTTCCCTTCTGGTTGAATAGTAGAACAATAGGCTTACATGGCATAGTACATCACATGTAACTCTTAGAGCAGTTTCTGTGATTGCCGTGAAGACAGAGAAGCAGCATTTGTGTTGACCAGGTAGCACAGGTTTGTCCTGGCTTTACTGATGACAGCCTGTGGTGGAGAGAAGCAACAAGACGGTGCAGTGTTTGTGTAGATTGTTGCAGAAGTGAGACCAGAGCATACATGGGGAGAAAGACTACTGCCATAGGAAACACTGTATGGCTGGAGCCTTCAGTTGTCAGCCACTCACATTCTTTTACAGGAGTGACAGAATCAGATTTAAAATACCTGTTTTATTTGTATATGGGATTTATAAGTTTTTATGTAAATTCAGTTCCTGAAGTGATCTATGTATTTCAGCCCTCAACATGACTTGGAGAAGGATGCTGTTTCTCTCTACACTACTGACTGCTACACAGGTCTTTTATTACTGCAGTTTTTGGAGGTCACACAACTGCTGCTTCCTCTTCATGTCTTAACTACAATGAGATTGCTTTCTACTGGCACTGTCAGTTAAGGTTTTATGCTCAGGGATGTTGAATTGCATGGTTTGGGTTTCACTGTACAAAATACAAAACCAAAACAAAAGCCTATAGTTTTGGACTTGCTTCTGTGTAGCTTCATAATCATAATTTTCATTTTGTATTTCTGATAGCTAGGATAAAAAATAATATATTGTCAGTACCTTTCTGTTTAGCAAGTACTATGTGTTGCTTTAATTGAGTGTGTAGATAATGTTACAGTTAATTGCTTTTCTGGTAAAAAGCTTTATTTAACCATTACTCTTCAGTATGTTTTAGGATATCAGAACCTATAAGCCTGATGTAACTATGTTAGGAAAAAATTAGCAATGGTTGAAATTTACCTCCTTAGTGTTCTTAGACACTTCATTATGTTAAGATGATGAGTCATGTCATAATTTTTTTCTCCATCTACTGTGTGGTGGATTATGTTTGACATTGGCTAACGGTAATACATCTTAATTTTTACAGTGGTCTTTTGCTATATAGACTGTATGATGACAATTAATAATATGCTGTCATTTCTGTTAAAAGCGGAAGGTAAACAGGCCAAGTTTTAATTCCTAAGAAACAGAGTCAGTGCTGCAGAAAGCCACAAGGTGGCGAACGTGATAAAAGTCTGTTGTGACTGTTTAAACTTTATTGCTTTGAGCAATTTATATCTTCATGTTCAGGAAAAAAAAAGGCTCTTTAGAAGAATATTTTTGTTACCAGGAACTAGCAAGCATTCATCCAGTAGTAAAAAACACATACAGTAGTATTTCTTAAAATGTGGTAAAAAGTATCTTGCAAATTAAGTTCTTAAAAAGTGAAGTTGTATTTCCTAGTATTTCAGAAGTACTGTAAAATGTATGAGGAAGTGTTTTCAACACAGCAGTAGAGATTAACCTCTATTTACTTTGCAAGGATAGAACAACAGTACTCTCTAACAGCTGGCACACTGTATAAATAATAGTATAAACTTTTGTTAACTCTTTGAAAACCTACTGATAGTGTTTTTGTAGCATGTAGCATAACATCATGGTGAATACTTAATATGGCACTAAAAAGCGCATAGAAGAATGCTGAAACCTGTATATCGTTATGCAGGCCTAATCCCCCATCCTGTTCTTATTCTGCTGTATCTCTACAATTCTAAGACTACTGAGATGTGGAAAACTTGAAATTCTGACAACCAGAGAAGTAGCTTGTTCTTGTCCTTCTCTGCACTGTACTAATGTCCAATAGAAATAACTGGCAGGATAACCTGATGGGGCTTCTAAGGAGACCCTTTTATTTTTATTGTATTGATTGCTGATATAAATGCCCTAACAAGCACAGAAACATCATGGAAACTAAGGTAAAAAAGCAGATCCTGCGAGTATTATTTTATGCCTGTTGATACTTGAGATATGTCAGAAACCAGCAACACTGAGTTACTTTGTAGGGGAAGGAAGCTCTGAGTTGCTGCTTGTGCTACAGAGTGTGTTTGCAGGCAGTAGATACTCATACATGAAAGTATTTTTCCCCATAGTGAGTGTTTATACATAGCAAATAACCCTAGCAATGGTAGATAACTCTAGTAGTATCTTCTGACTAAAGCATGAAAAGTATGATACCCTTAAAGAAACTTTATTGTGCTAGGGCTTGAAGTATTTTAAGATACTGCAAACTAAATAAATTATTATCTGAATCATCACATTGCATTCTGTAGAAGTGTTTCCCTTTTTAATTAATATTCAGATCATCTTTGGATTAACTCCAGTCCAAGTATTGTTGTTTTTTCACTCTTAAAGTCAGAACAGAAAATATTTTTGTCAGTTACAAGAAATGTGAATCATGTTGTGAGTAAGAAATGTGAGCATGAAAGAGAAAATAAATGTTCATTAGAGTAACTGTCTAAAGGTGGCATAACTAAAGCAAAACCAGACTTCATGGGGTTTAGAACTGGAACATTTTTTGAGGTATGAATCAGAATTATCGAGAAAAAAATGTGTTTATTTCTTGTTAAACTGTTACAGTTATTTTTAAAAAGTAAAATTGCATGGATCAGAAATCTAGCAATGTCACATAAAGCTTCTTGACTTTGAACCACACCAGTTCTGCATTGTTCTTTAATAGAAAAAAGTTGTTATTAGATGATGTTTTAATCATTGCAAAATGAATTGCAGTGGTCTGGTCCTTTCAAGATGTACATTCAAACTCTGACCAGAAGGTTTAAGGTCTAGATCAGACTCAAAGATATGCAGGTTGTGCTAGGTATTAACGTAAGTTTTTAGTATGTAGTGATCGTTCTTCCTAGCTATTACTGTTTGGGAGATGGTTGAGAATATCTTACAAATATGTAAGTTTCTGCCACTGCAGATGAAGTAATTGTTGTCAAAGTAACAGGATACAAATTTTTTATTTCTCTCTTTCTTTGTCTTTTAAGAGTGGAGTACTAACAGTTAAACTGGGTGGAGACATGGGAACATACGTAATCAATAAGCAAACACCAAACCGGCAGATTTGGCTGTCCTCACCCACTAGGTAAGTTATGTGTAAGTTAGGTATGCAGTATCTGCAGACTGGGTGGAAATGTACTTCCCCGTATTTATAGCATGGCACGATCATGTAATATCCTTTCCATAAGTAACCCTTCTACTCTGTATATTCTCAAAATGTGATATAATCTAAATGTTCAATAATGGTTTGGTATAGAGATTCAGGGCACACTGCAATATTACTGGCATACCTAAATTAATACAGGAAATGTGTAACACAGAATTTTCATATACTGTTTCAGCCCAAAACCACTGTCTACAGGAATATAGCCTACTCATAGGAAATATAACCAGCAGTGATTAAAAAGAAACAAACAAAGCTTCTGTTGGAAAAAGAGCAATGATGATGTCATGGTCTAAACCTCTCTTTGTGTTTTAAACAGGGTGGCTCCTTCCCTTTTAAGCTTGTGGGATTTCCTGCTTTATATGTTTATGTATGCCCACACTACTTGTTTTTTTCAAGCATCTGCACTTCACAGGAGCCTTAGCTAGCTGCTTCCTCTGCCTTTTCTAATGCTGTGTTTTGATCCATTCCAGGTTTTCTGGTTGGTTTCAGCAGAGAGGGCAGCCAGATAAGTGGGAAAATGCTGTAGCTGTCTCCCCCCAAAATCTGTATTCTTTGCCACTATCCCTGGAAAAGAACCCAGGGAGCTGATTAGTGTTACTGGTGAAGGAACCAGTTTATAAGATTTGTGTGTCACTGACACACAGGCTTCATCTATTTCTGAAAACCAAAATTCAGATAATTCCTGTCTGTTGAGCTCTAATTGAGCTAAGACATATGTGCTCCAGAATATGGAGTATGGAGTTTGAGGAAAAAAAGTTAAACTTTTGCTTTTTATACTCCCTTAACTGGTATTACGATAAACAGTGGTATTTCCTGGAATATTATGCTATGTGTTCGCTTACTTCCTAACTTCTGAAAGGCAACTCCAGCAAATACTGTATTATCTGGACTGACATCGTAACTGCAATATGCTGGGAAGTTGCAAATGTTGCTGCCAGTAATCACTTGCACTGCATGTTTTGGGGCATTTTTATAGTAAATGTTGATCTTGAGTCTTTAAGAACATATGCTGAGGGAGACAAATTTGTCAAGATGTGAGACATTTTTCTTGGAATATTTTTGGCCTTCTGTTTGCTATTGAGTGTCTATACACCTAAGTGAAAACTTTACTTAGTTGACAGTTACAAAAAAAGGGCAGGAGGGGATGTGTACAACCTGCCAGCGGTGTGATTGCAGTCCTTTCATCGTGACTGAAAAGACTTTTCAACTTTACACGATATTTCTTAGCAATACCTTAATGTGATATTTTAATTCTTTTCTCTTATGATTGAAAAATACATGCAGACTTTCCATGAGAAATACATTTAATCTATATTTAAATTTGTAGGCATTTTATAGAATTCACTGGATCTTTGTTTAAACAATTAATTTAGGAGTCACATTTGTACAGTGTTTTGGAGATTCATGAGACTATGAAGGTGTTTCATATGCTAACTTGATCACTCATACTTACTGCTTAACATTTAAAACCAGTTCAGATAACATACATATTTCTTTGCCATTGATTAAATGGTCTGTTTTAGCCTGATTTTCATGAATGAGAGGATCCCATTCCATCGTTCTCTAGGTGCAGGAGAGTATAAACATATACTTGTGCCACAGAGGTGAAGTGAGAAATACTTAGTATACTAACTGGAGCACATAACTCTGATTCAAACAGTTACTACTTCTGAAACAGACAGTGAGATTTCAGTGAAAATGACTTGGATTTGTGCTTGCCTTTGTAACTTCTCATACGTTGATTAGTGGTTGGAAAGTTCTTTATTTGACTGTTGTGAATAATTCAGGATATTCAAGGTTCAGATCAGTGTTTATGCTTGCAGAGAGAGAACCTGCAGGTTGTTCTTACGTGTGTGTAGGATAGTCTGTTTTCTAGCAGACTTTGCAAGTTGGCTGTCTGAGTTCCAAGGCATATGTCCTACAAGATCAAGGGTTTATCTGTTTATCCCAGGTGACCATTTCATTCCTTTCTGTTTCCTTTGCTTAGTTGATGTTAACAGCAGTGAGTACCTTTCAGTCGTTCTTCTATTTGACATGTGGAAAACTAAGTGGGTAGCAAGGTCTGGAATAGAGCTCAGGTGTTCCAAGTTTCTTTCTTGATACTTAATGTAGGCCTGGAAAAATCAAGCCAGCAACAATATGATAGCACAGAGAAAAGTAGCATTTTAGGTATAAATCTCCCACATGCCAATATATTTGCTTTCAGGGGCTAAATTGTTTTGTTGCATCCTAAATAAAATGATTTGTGCTTTGCTGTGCTTAGAATATCTGCAAGAACTAATCAGTGGCATTAATTCAGCATTTTACAAATATCTGTTGCGATATTTGTGTGCAAGAAAATTATATATGTGAGGGAAGAATGGGATAAAGGAAGAAATTGTGGGGAAATCAGAGTCAAAAGCAGGAAGGGAAAGTGCTTGTCTCCCCTAGGAGTGACTGATGTATCTTGTCACCTTTCAGATATATCTGTTTGATGGCTCAGTAGTTCCTGACATATCAGGCCTTTTCTGCTCCACTTCCTCAGACTGCCTACCAGCCGTTCCCCATGCTATCTGTTCCTTTTCCTGGGCACTCTCTGGCATACATTATACATACAGGCTTCCAGCAGTTCTCCTGAAATAATCTGTACTTACACAGTGTGTGATGTTCTGTTGTGTTTTTTTCTAGTGGGCCCAAGCGCTATGACTGGACTGGACGGAATTGGGTATATGCTCATGACAGAGTATCTCTTCATGAACTACTATCAAAAGAGTTTTCAACAGCTTTAAAAACTAAATTGGATTTGTCCTGCTTAATATATTCTGGGAAAGAAGATACTTGATTATATTCTACCTCATGGAAGTTCAAAGACTTTAACCTCAAGCCAAGCTCTTTCTTGGGCTGAAGTACCTGAGCTTAATTCTGTAGTTTTTCTTGGCATCAATATGTTGTGCAACAAAAATGAAAATAATATATTTTTTCTCTAGTGCTCAGCCTTTGGATTTCTGTGTTGCTGTTTAAATCTGTGTCCGTGTAGTACAGGTGGTTGAGGTTGCCCATCCTGTCACTTCATTCCTTGCTTTCTTTATGCAGAAGTCATGAATTCTTAGTGTCTGTAGACTTGTTTGCATGTAAGGACTGACCCACCTGGTGGCTTCTGACCAACACACAAACACTGAACTTTCCTTGGTGAAACATTCATGCAAAACAAGAAATGCCTGTGAGTTACATTGACATGAATTGTGGTACTGTGAATATATTGCCTCAAAATTTGTGTCTATTGTAAGTAACATATCATAGTCACATTGAACATGTCATAATGCATGTAATGAGTTTTTCTCTTTGTATTGCAGAACTTCCTATTTTATCCAAATTCTAAACTGTAGTTTGTTTCACCTCAGGATTTTTTATAAGCTAAACTTTAAATTACTTGGAGATTTGTGTGGCTCTAAGCTGACATGGAACTGGAAAGGCTAGTATGTGAAGTTTAAGCTGTACAGCAGTATCTCTGAAAACACTTCATTCTGTTACTGTGCATTTCTCTTTCTCTACATTTTTGTTCTTCAAAGAGTAAAAATACATACTTTTTTTTTTTTGAGCTGAGCAAAATTAAGTTCATGGTAGCGAAAATTTGCACTGGTTTTATTCTACTGCATTTCTTAAGTGATTTTAGATTATCTTTTTATCACCATGATACAGCAAGGCTCCCCCTGGCACTGTACTGATACAGAAATTTCTTAGAACCAAGTATGGTTCTTAGGCTGAGGAAGCTGCCTTCATCAGGCTGTTAAATGTGTGAAGGAAATAAACTATATACTCCAGATCTTAAAACAAAAATATTTAAAAGAAATAATGAAAGACAACACTTCAGCATTTGCACTGTTGTATTATTACCACTTGCAGGTTTTAACTGCCTATAAAATGGAAGGACCAAGTTGTTGAGTAATGCATGAGGAAACAATTCTACCATACGCTTGCAGATTGTGTGAAAAGATGTTCAGTGCAAAATATTTTTCTTCTTGGTTTCCCTGATGCTGTGGTTAGTTTGGCATGATACTCTAGCTAGCTTGACAGGTAATGATTGATTTTGTCATTGAAAAACAACAACTGAAATGTTCTTGCCCAGTATTTGCATTTAGAGTATAAGCATTGTTACCTGCTATTTCCCACTACTAAATAGAGAAACGTTTCACTGGAAGTAGTTCTTGGTTAATGGTGCATGCTGTTTGCATGTTTTACAGTCAATATAAATTTCAGCTCTACTGGGTGAGGTAAATACAATGAGTCCCAAATCTCATGAATCTCATTGAAAAACTACAGCAAGTTAAAAACAGAACATGTTTTTGCTGTTCTGAATTTAGAACACTGAAAATAATTTACAGCATATGGAAGTTTTTATTTTTTATGTATGTAGTTACTTACATAATATTTACCTCAATATCCTGCAATTTCAGATAGTCATTTAAACACGTTTGTGTAGAAGTTAATGACTTGGTATTTGAATCAAGGATACTTTTTCCTGGTTATTCCTGGCCTGACCATGTGTAATTATTTTTTCCAACTGACTTTTCCAAAAATTATTCTCTTAAGTAATTTGTATGCATTATGACCACTAACATGCATCTGATTCATATTTGGAGGTTCATTCTCCATTCCCTTACATCTGGTACAAATGCTTATACTGAAATAAACTTGCATGTAGAATTCTTAGCTCATTATGTAAAGGTGTGATTTTAGGGTACAATGATAAGGGTGTAGGCCATAGACATGTGCATACTTTTGAATTCTTTCTGTTTCCTAAAGCATGTACTGGAAAGATTCTGTCCAAATGTGGTCAGTCGAGGTGGATTTTATAAGAGCAGTTCAGCTTTCACAGTTTACATGCCTTGTCCTTCCTCTGTAACACTACTGCTGTTTATGCAAACAATTTCCTGCGTTGAGGTATCTGAGTAACAAATGGATTTAATCTTAACTAGTACAGATAGTGTCAGCAAGTTGGAATGAGTTTTATCTCAATGTACAAAATGAATCATAGGACATGAATCATAGGACTCATTTTTTGCTTTAATACTTGCATCAAATTGTAAGTAGGGGCAGGGACTCCCATGAGCTGTCACACTCTACAATGGAAGCACAGAACGAGCTCTGATCCTAATGTCAGACTGCCTATTGCCCTAAGACAAGTAACACTTCTGTACTATTTTTTACTTCCGTAACTTATGGAATAAAGAGATTGTATAGTTCCCCACCTGACATCATGTTAATAGTTTCTTGCTTCACCTGTCCCAAAAGTAATAGCTGAAGGACAATCATTAAATATAGACTATGCACCGACAGTATCAGTAAGAACCACTGTCTTACGGGCATTACTTTTTCCCACAACACAGTTGCTCAACTGTTGCTGAAGCAGGAAATGCAGAATATTTTGGAAGGATGAGTGTTGCCATTCGTAGCTTTACGGCTGCCCAAGCTCAGCACATAACCTGGAGTGTGTTGGGTATTTTTAGGTACATACAAGTTTTCACCAACTGCTAATCTGACCCTTGGTTTTTTTCTGGTTTTGGCTTATAGTCTGAAAGACCTAGTATGTCCAGCCTTACTAAAATTCATTTTTTTCCTTCGTGCCCAGGAGTTCCTTGGAAGTCTCGATTCATTCATATAGTCAAACCTACAGGAATTGCATGCAGTCTGCATTGGTCGCAAAATACCACCTTTGTTTGCCAGGAGTTATGTGCCTAAGTTCTTGTCTGGTGTTTGTTCGTTCATTTTCTTTTCCACTTGTGGTAATTTGTAAGAAAACATTACCTCTTCTTTGCAAGATTGTTCCATGTGATAAAATCATTACATCTTACTTCCTTAAAATTCCCTGTGTCTTTTGGCAGCTTCAATAAATGGGATAAGGGTCTGTCCTGAAGAGGAGGTAGCAGAATAAGAGAAAGGGGTTTTACAGGAAGGTTTGTGTTTGATTATTTTTAGCTTCTGGTTAGTGGTTGAACTCTGTGATTGTGCTAACCAGCTGTGTAGTATGTGGGAGTCCTGGGAAGGAAGGCGGAGGCTTGCCAGAATACCTGGAAGAACATTCAGAATAGTAAAGGAAGCATGGGAGGGGCAGAAGCAAAGGCTATCAGGAAGAGATTAACTTTGCCCAACAGCTGATGTCGTTGGCAGGGCAAAGAGAGGCATGGGGCAAACTGCTTCATAGTGTGGCCCTTTAGGGAGTGGTGTTTTAAATTTAGTCCACACCACTCTTTGTAATTGTAACCAATCAAACTTGTTCCAGTCCATTTTGCTATTGAGATGATTTTTTTTTAATTCCTGTATTAAGATAAGGAAAAAATTGTGTGGAGTTAACATCCACTTCTCTCCCAAATTGTCTTTTATGTAAATTGCTGGCAGTTGTAGAACAAAGACAAGATTCATGCCTTTTACTGAGGGAGATGGCCAGTGGAGAGTGCTTTTCTGGGGATAGGATAAACAGAGCTCTGAACAATTAAAGTATTCTAAACAGTTCCTAATTACAAACTTTTTTTGGAATTCAGGTTAAGGAAAGATAGACAAGTTTAAATAAGAAAAGAGTAGATGTTTAAAATAAGACTGCCCTCTCCACTTTTCTGAATTTGACTTAAAAATTGTTTGTATCATGGTAATTATGTGAAGTGATCAGTTACACAGTGAATAATTTTGCAAGCATTGTTACTTTCGAGATGTAGGCTCTTCTACTAGCCATCAAGGTTCCCTACTGTTCTGCTAAAAAAATCAATGATACATTTAATGTGTCGGTAGTCTTACTCCTCTTAACAGCATTTTAGAACCATTAGCCAAGCATCCTAAGGCCACCGTTACAAAAGATTTGGAGGACTAACAGATGAAGTTTTAAAACGTTCGTTAAGGAAACAGGCACCCACCATAGTGTAAACCAAGTGATCTGATACATACCTGGAAGTAAGACTAAATTTCCATTCCTTGTGCCTTGATTCTGACTGAACGCAATATTGTATTACATGCTGATCACAGAGTTAGTCTGCAGCTGACTGAAAACATCAAGTTTATGAATTAGTCCTGAATTAGTCTTTTTTTTTCTTTTTCCCTCTGATTTTTGCTGTTGGGGCTTTTAGACTGAAATAGCCACTTGAAGGCTTGTGCATACACATGCATGTTAATTATTAACTGTAGTACAAGCAGGCTTTTTCCATACAATATCTGAATGCAGTTTCGTATTTGCTGTAATAAAACAGGTGCTTTCAGGGCCTGCTTCCAAAGTCCAGCCCCTTCATGAAGAATACTGTTTGTCTTCTTTATCTTACTTTCTGTATGAGACATAGTGCATGAACTGTACCTATTGAGGAAGAAATTTATCTGAATTAGAAATGCTGTGGAAATCTAGAATATTTCTCACCTGCAACTAGCAAGAAACCAGAAAACTTGTAAGTAGATTTTTCTGCAGGCCTGATACAGGTGGGAGTGTGCTGTTTAATTTTAGAGGGGCTTGCAAGGGGTTTAGCTGTCCACCAGATAAGACAGCAGAATTCCTGGTGACTTTAGTGCTTTACAATGCAAAAGAAATACGACTCCAAAGAATCCTGCCAGGGCTGTTTGGCCTTGCCTTTCTCATCTCGGCTGCAGGACAGCAGTGATGTCGAAAGCTGATACCTGTGGAATGCCAGCCTGAAGTGTATTTCTCTCATGGTATGTTACAGTTTCGGGAACAGTATTGGTGGACTTGCAGAGTGACGCGGGGTGTTCCAGCCTGAAAACGGACCTACTCTGCCTTCCGCTAATCTTGTGTATTTCAGCTGAGAGTGATGGTGTGAACACAGCTCTCCTGATCTGTCAGTAAAGCGGCCCAGCTATTCTGTGATAAAGCGCAGGGAAAAGCAGATTGAGAGGCGTACGTGGAACATTGTGCCGTGGTGTTAAAGGCTGTCTCAGAGGTCTTCCCGTTAGAAAGGTTCAGATGGGCAATGATCCCAAGTTCCAAACAAAACACTGATGTAAACGGAAAACACACCCAAGCGCTGGGCTGGGTGACGGTGCGCCCCGCCAGCGGCGACAGGGCTCCGCCGTGCCCGCCCGCAGGTCCGCTCTGCTGCCCGGGCCCGGCGCGGGGTGCCTCGGGCAGAGCCGGGGTCCCCTGCCGGGGGACGGGACGGGCAGAGAAAAGCTGGGGGCGGGGCGGTCTCGCCGCGGTGACTCAGCGGCACGGAGCACCGGGCTGCGACCGGTATTTCCTGTTCCCCTGCCGCCGCCGCGGGTGTTGGTGTGTGCGGGCGTGGGCCGGGGGAGCCGGGCGAAGGCACCCCTGCACTGAAGGGGCGGGAGCCGCAGGTGGGGACACGCCTAAGGAGTGGGCGCGCTGCCCGCCCCGTCCGGCCGCCACCGCCCCTCCCCTGTCGTCCCTTGCCCTCCCCCTCCTTCCCCTCTCCTACCCACCTGGGGGCGAGGCC
>VXAZ01003472.1:62636-260841 GCA_013399875.1 Gymnorhina tibicen
CCCGGGCCGGTCCCGTGCCCCCCGCGCACCTGGGCGGTGCGAACAGCCGGGCTCGGCCGGGGATCGGCTTTTCTCTAACGGGATTAAGCGGCTCTCGGTGACTTTTTCCGTGATAAGTACTTTCCGGGAGAGTGCGATACTACGTGGAAAGTGGGAGAGATGTCACTGGCGNACAGAGAATTCCTGAAATCTTTATGTTGGCACATCCCGAGTGGATTCCAGCCGTGCCTTGGGCTTTGGCTAACTGGGTCAGGGGAAGTTTCAAGTTAACAGGGAACTGTGAAACAAAGGAACAGGCAGTTCCAGAAGACAAATGTTTAATTGCCCTGTTAAAGTGCCTTGGCATCGGCCGTGTTTGCGGTGCTGGAGCCCAGGTGCATTAGTTTTTCATCCTGGAGTGCCAAGGTTGATCTACCAGTGGCATGCACTTGCTTTAGTACAAAAGCAACTTGCCTTTATTTATCTTATACTTGAAACCTGTTTGCGTATTTTTTCCAGCATGAGAAAGTACATGCTCTTTGAACATACTTGTGTAAGAGTCATATAACCAACCAGAAAACTTTCATGCTTCCAATGTTGCTTTCTAGTAGTTATTCACTTAAAACAGAGAAAATATCTGAATTATCTGCTCCCTAGCTTCAGCTTATAAAATTGTGTCGGTTCCCACAGCTAAGATGACACTCAAGGGCTCTAGGCCCCAAAGCTGTGTTTCAGCAGAGGCTGCAAAGGTCTGCTTTGTTATAACCTTTGGATGTAATTATCAAGGTCGCGTCATTTGCAACAAAATAAGTTACCTTTTCTTTTGTTCCCCAAAGTTTTATTTTAAAGGTTGAGAACTGTGATTCACCTATAGTTTAGGGAAAATAAAAGAGAAACAACTATGTGCTATGACTGATAAAACTGCTTCTTTCATTTATGAAGCGTTTGTTGTCTAAGGGTTTAACGATCAGCTCTTTCAAACAGTGACCCTTGTCAGAATCCATGAAGTCCTGACATGGCAAGAATCAGGTACTGGAAGGCATAGGAAGTTTGCTTGTGTGAATTAATACTAATTGAGAGATCATCAGGCCGCTTTAAGAGACTTTGCAATGTTTTGCATTTAGTAAGCATGTGTGTACCACTTAGACATGGTCAATAAGATTTATACTTAGTATAACATTATTATGAGGATTATGAGGGCTATCATCAGGCTTCTGAGGAAGTTTTCTGCATGTATTTGACTTTTAGGTGAGTTTACTGTTATAATTGCTTCCGGACTGTTACATGCAAACATCTTAGGCCCTAAACATTGGTTTCAAGTAGCGGCAGTGACTCCTCTTCCCTTTACGAAGGATGTCAGTGTGGACTAGAGAAACTGCATCTAATTGTGGTTTTTTACTGTATCACTGTCAGTAACTACTGAGGTGCTTAGTGCCACTGCACTGGGTTTTTGTGGGACTGAAGGTGAGTGTTGGGAATTAGGCAGTGGAGTTGGGGTGATCCCAATACTTTGCATGAACTATAATCTAAATAGAGCTCTTCAGAATGAAGCATCAAAGTAATTAAGTGTCTGATACTTTTATGATTGCTTAATCCTCCCTTTCCTGGTTCAGTGTCCCCTAAGGACAACCAGGAAATCTTTCTTAGTGATTAAAACAATGTTTAGGCAGACGCATGGTTTACAAAATGGGATATGCCGTACCTTTATAAAACCTATATGCTTAAAAACATTAGAAAGTTCCTGGACCATAGTAATCCTCAACTGTGGAATGGCCTAATATTCCAGGACTACTTCAAAGCTGCATTTAACTTACAGCAAATCTAGGTGACAGGGTTTGTGTGTGTGTTTTAATAGTTACCAATCTTGTCTTTCTCCAGAATTTCCTTGTAGGGTAAAGGAAATCTGGTGTTACAAGACTGTTCACTTTTAATTGTTGAAATAACAGTACTTACGTACTCAGGGACAGTGTAACTTTTGTCATACCGTGGCTGCATCAGTTTCACCCTGTTGTAGTAATCCTGGAATTATGGAATCATTCTAATGACAGGGGGAACAAAGCACTCACATATTAGAACAGCTACAGATTTTTGAGGTTAGAGATTTTCAAGTCTGGTTTATTTTCAAATAGGTGTGAAAATTCTAATTCCTGGGGAAAAAATTAATTTATTAAATTTGACAATTGATCCTTGGCATCAGCTGTAGAAAGGCTGTGGATCTTAATCCCAGTTTGCAGTGAATTTCTGTGAACTTTGGAAGACTTCTCAAAAATGAGACAGTCTATTTGTAAAACAAGTATTTAGGGCAGTAAGTATATTGGGCATAATTCTGTCTTCTAATAAATGGGTCTTGCCCATTAGTGAAGAATGTTTGCAAGTGGTGTGTTACCTACAAAGACTGGAGAACTGACATGGGTATGACTGGTTTTGCATGACCATGCTGGCATACATGCACCAGTGCACATCATCTTTCAGAGTCAAAGGTTCTGTCTCAGTCCCACGACCAAGTGCTCTAAATTCATTGAGAACCTACACAGTCAAAATAGAGCTGTTCAAACGCGGGCACTTTTCTCAATTTTCTAAACCTATCCTCTCCCTCAGAAAGAGCAGCACTATGTTGGATCCCTATGTCTGCTCCCTTGAAAACATTGCTTACTGCTTGTTCCCACAGTTTTTGAAGCCTTCTGTTGCTCTTTTATCATCTTTTACCAGGACTCCTGGTGCCACTTCAGAAAGTGATTGGTTTTTTTCCTGAGTAGGTAATTTATGATTCAGAACCTGCTGCAATTATGTGGATATTTTTGTTTGGGGTTTGGGAGTGTTGTTTGTTTGTTTATTATTTGTGGGGTTTTTATTTAGTTTGGTTTGTTTGGGGTTTCTTTTGTTGTTATTTTTGGGGGGTTGGCGTTTTTTGTTGTTGTTGTTTTGCTTTGTTTTGTGTGTTTTTTGGGTTTTGTTTTTGGTTGTGGGCTTTTTTTTTAACCAGACAAAGCCAGCATTCAGCTGTAGAGAGCTGAGATTATTTTTTTACTTAAATATTACATAATTTAAACAGGTACTGACTGCAGCATAGTAATTAAACAGCTTGATGCCGCACCAAAGTACACTCAGGTCATTTAATACATTAAACTATTAATGTTTGGGTTGGGTTTTAGTTGGCTTGTTATTGGGATTTTTTTTGTTTTGTTTTTCTTTTAAAGCAGTTGCTTTTTGAAAGTGCATGTCGTTAGAGGATTTTGTAGCTTTCTGTTTCAAATGGCAGACTGTGTCAACTCCTTTCTGTTCAGTGCAAGATGGCCCTTGCATTTGTGAATGTATTTAGGATGTTTATGATCCAAGCTTAGTAATAATAGAGTGAGCTGTGGGAGCTCTGGTTTGATATCTGGTATAGCATCTGCCCTGGTGTGTATTCATCAGCTGCAGGCTTTGTTTTTAGGAAACATGAGCTACCCAAGTCTTCCTGAATTTAGGTCAGCATTGTCATTGTGCATCTGAGTGTTGGAACCTCAGATAACCATGGTTGCTAATCTAGGAAGAAAACGAAACTCGTTAGTGCTCTCTTTTCACATGAATAACGTGAAAAGACAGACAAAAATACTGCCTGTTACAATAGTAGGGTCAATCAGAAGTGTGCAAGGCAAAATATAAAAGCCCTTTTGTTCTGTTTTTCTTCCACTGCCTGCTCCCTTTTCATGCTTTTGTCTCTGCTTTTGTTTTGTACCAGAAATCCAGAACCGCTTTTGAGAAATTCCTTCTTATTTCTTAAAGGTGTGCAGTTATCTGGGGTGTGGTTTATATACATGTGAAGTGTCAAGTTTAGGATTCTAGGTAGACGTGGGTATGTTTTCATTGACTTAGGCATGAGTTCAGGTATATTGGGCCACTGTGGCTTTTTCGTAAGACTGGCTCAATGATACCTCTCCCAAAAGCATTGTGTTGTTATAATTCTATCTTACCAAACTGATTTTGTAACATCAGCATTGTATTGATAAACTGAGCTTGAACTTAACAATGCAGCCTCATCATACCCAAGATCTCACATCTTGGTTCAAGCTATTTGTTATTTGCTTTGCCTCATTAATTTTTGGTTGGGTTTTTTTAAGGCTTTAGAGAAAACCCATAAATCTCTCCTGCACATCACTCTTAACAGCAAGGCTGTCTGTAGTCTGGCTTACACTCTCTATTCTAACATCTGCTTCATCATCTAGCTCTCCTTAATAGCCAGCAGATTTGACTACTGGTGTCTCTAGCCTCCTTAGCACAACTTTGTATAAGCTGATTCTGAGAATCTCCAGAACATATGGACTGTTCAGGGAAGGGACGATCTCTAAGGAGGGGCCAAAAGCAACTGCAATCCCTGCAGCTGTGAGAAAGAAGTTTCCAGGTCCTCCTCCTCTCTTTTTGTTCCTACCTCCCACACTCCCAATCTGATCCTTGATGCTCCTCTACCTTAAGATTTTTTTAACAGATCAGGCTTTACATATGTGCTGGTTGTGGCGCAAACAAAACACATATGTGTTCTGGAAGTTGACAATTGACTGTCACAGTTATTCTTATCACTTGAGCAAAAGCATGCAGGAAGAGATGCTTGTTTCTTTGCTCTCTTAATAAGAGAATTCTTTGATCTGTAGCTATTACACAGATTTTTGTTGGAAGAGGAGAAAGAACAAGATTTTGATTTTTCACAAGATGGAAAGTAATTTGTAGCTGCGTTGGGCAATGGTTGTCTCTTTTTTAGTTGGGTCTGAAGTGACTGAAGATATGATCATGCTTCTGTCACCAGTTTACATGAAGCATGCTCTACATCTAATTAAGAGTGTATGACTGTTTTCATCTGTCAAGGATTAGAGCAAAAGGAAGCTTTTGCTTTGATCTCGTAAATGTTTCTTTAATGGAGAAAAAAGCTCCGTCATTCTTTCTGCATTCTCAGAAACACATTGTACTTTCCAAGGCATCACTTGTGTGTTCCTGGTTAGGAAAACTGTGCTGTTTCCTTTCCAATAAAACTTGGTTTCTATTCTTCCTGAAAAAATACAAAGGCAGAAAAAGTGGAGTGGATAATAATCCTCCAGCAGAAAACAATGGATGAAGGTATGTTTTATATGTTTTAGACTTTTTGTTTGCTCTACAAAAGCGGTCCTTCACTAACAATGCATGTACTAGCAGCTTTGAATTTCTGTTTCCAAAGAAAGTTGAAGGAAGTTGATAAACTGTGAGTCAGTCTTTCTCCCTCTAGATACCTGGAGATTTCACGCACCATTTAACTGAAAGCAATACTTTGGGAGTAACTTGTGCTTATTTTGTGGGCTTGGCTTCTCTGTGTACAACACTAGTCATGGGGCTCCTTTTCTAGTCAGAATTAATATGCTTTGCTCAAAGAGACAAAAGACCAGGACTGCACTTAATGCTTTTTAGACTTTGCATAGGACTGGCTTTGAAAAGTACTGTGGGGAAGTTTTTTAAGAATGATTTCTTAGATCTATAAGGGGAAAGTTTAGAGTTTAAAAAGTGTTAGGGGAGAGGTTGGACAGAAAGAAATATCAAAACTTCATAAGACAAAGTGTGGTAATACTGAAGTTGTTAATGAAACCAAATTTGAGGGAAGACTGGATTTTATCAAAATATTTCTGCTTTTGAGTAAAATAGAACAGTCATGGACTTCTACAGTCAGAAGATCCTTAAACACTGGAATTGTCAAAAACTGCTTACTTCTTGTCTTTTGTTTTCCTTCTCAGTACTGCCTTTACAATAGACCTACCAAAGCTATCAGAAGTCAGGATGCATGCAGGCTTAATGACGTTAGCTGTGCTTGCAGGCGTCTAGTACTAGTCTGCTTTCCTAAGCTTCTTAATGCTTTGTATACAGATGTTTAAAGTTGTAGTTAAGTGATTTTTTTTTTTTTTTTGGACCTGGAGAAGTAATTTTTTGCTTAATTAATTCATGTGGTTTTAATATCATAATTATTTTACTTAACGCCTCACTACATTTCAGACTACATACTCCTTATCAGCCTACAACTATGTACGTGAATTTTTTTTTTTTTCCTCTGACAATTGTAGTGGTATTCCCTGAATCTAAAAAATGCTTGATTTTATTTTGGTCTTCTGAGATCAGTCACATGGATTGCTATTTAGTAATTACTTGAGATAGTTCAGTGTGTATCTGTGCTAACATAATCTACAAATGTGATTGAATATCAAATACCAAATATGGCTAATGCAGGATTGTAAGTAATATAGGATCTGGAAATAGTTATACAAACCTTGTTAAAAGCTAAGTATTTTACAGCACAAGAAATGAAAATTAGCTGTTTTCTTCTTGGTTTCTAAGTAAGTAGCATGCAATATGATACAACCCCAACAGAAATACACACATGCCTAGTAATACTAGGGAATAATATGCAAGTAATATGCACAGTTCCAGGCTTCAATCTAACTGTAACATCTCTTCTATATTTTTATTTCTATTACTGCGTAAATGCATAATATTTATATAATATATGTAACTATATATATATGCATTCATTTCTTACTATCTAAGAAGCATTACATCAACATTTCCTTGATTAATTTTGCAATCAAGTACATCTCTTTGAATATTGCAATTTGACAGCACTGCAGTGTTTCCGAAATGTCACTGTTAATTCTTTCAACATGTGCATCTGTCTCCAACTGTGTAGTTCATATCTGAGGTCTTTGGCACGCACAGTTACTTACCTCATGGTTAGAACAATTTTGACATGGGATATGGCTTCTGGCATCACGTGAGGCACATTTGAATGACCAGTAGGTGTCATAATGGGAGTGTCTAGCTTTCTTAATTCTGTACAAGCCACATAAGGAAGTATTTCTCTGTGCCTTTTCTGATCAGATAAATCCCTCATGACATTTCTAATGTAGAGAGCTTTCTGGTGCTCTGGTGCTTTCTAGTGCGAAAAGTTAAGGCAAAAGCTATTTTTGTCTGTCACTGTCTAAAATGGTCTCAAGTTTTCTGTGCAGATGTCTTATTCCCTGGATGGATTTGACAGAGAAGTTACCTAGTGCTCCATTAGCAGTTGAAAGATTATAGACAGCAGAGATTTAGCAAAGGATTAGTCAATTGGAGAGTGTGCATTATCCGTCCAGGCTTAGAACCGTGATTGTCTCTTCAATCATTTTCATTAGTGTCTTATTCAAAGATCGAATTACATAACAATGACGTCTCTGGGGAATCTGGTCGGAGTTTTTCTTTGGTTTCTCTCTCTCTTCTACTAACTATCCAAGCCTGGGAGAGGGGGAAAAAGCATTATTTTTATGCTTCAAACTTGCAGCATGTTTTAAAAAGCAGTGCTTCAAATAAGTGAAGAGGCATGACTTCAGTTGCAGCATCTGCGTTTGGATGAAAACTTAGCGTGGCAGAAGTCTTGAGAAAGGCAGGATGCGGTACAAGAAATACATAACTATTTTAGAAGCAGCGATAGGTATTACTCCCCTTAACAAGAGGGAACTGCTTCCTGAGGGTAGACATGCAAATCTGTGGCAACATCCAGGGTAAGTGTTAAAAAGCAATGAGTGAGTAACTATGGGAAAAATTGTGCTCACCTTGAATCATGCATTTTTAAAACTTGTTATCAGAAAGAGGAGAGTTATTCATAAAACAGGTAATCTCTTTTTGTACCTTCCAAACTCTGTATTTTCAGCAGTTGTGGTTGAACTCAGCAGTTTCATTAGAGATTTCTTTCTATTCCCTGTCCTTGGCTAGAGGAATAACTAGGAGAAGGTGTTATTTCTAAATCGGGAGTTTGCGGAAGAACAGAAAGGATAAATATATGTACTCATCAGAACAAAAATGAAATGGCTATTTTGTATTTTTTGCTTGCTACTAAACTGATACATGTGTGTGTTTCCCCTCTCCCCATTTTAAAATATGTGTATTTTAATTTTTATCTGTAAGAGAAGCAGTTTCTAAAATGAGAAAGGAAAAACACTCTGCAGGCAACTTTACTCCTCTGCTTAGAAGCAGGAGTTCATCATACTTAGGAATACTGTTTCCCTTCAAGAAGGTTTTTCTGATTTTTGTTAAAAACAATCCGGATTGCTTTCTTGTACCACACAACTTGAGTATTAGGCTTCAGAAAAATCCTTCTGTATGTAACTGTTTCCACTGAAAACATGTGTTGTGTACAAAACAGGGTTGTCGTTCTCTCCCACCTACCCTGGTATGTGTAGCATGGATGGATGGGTGTCTTCACAGCCCTTCTGGTCTCCTGTATTTTTGTAATACAATAGAATGCTCTCACCTGGTTTCAGACATTGCAAAGGAGTGAAAAATATGAGAGGCTTTTGTCCAAGACCAGTTAGTGTGTTTCTATTGTTTTGGAATAGTTCTGTGTAGGCAAGACTTCAAAAAGAAACTTGGGTTATAATTGTGGCTGTTTGACTGTAACTGAATTCAGATTTATCCTGTCATTTTTCCACAAAAGCACTTTCTTTAATGGTGGTAGCAACAGTAAAAGCAAATAAACTACTATGTACCATATGATTTTTTTTTTTTTCCAGATCTATCACCAGAACCACAAAAACTAGTCTAGAAAATACACTTATGGGAATGGTTTTGTGCCTTTTTATTAACACAAGTGTTCTTCAAGTTGGTCCTAAATTTCCAGTGTTGTGTTAATGAGTGCTTGTAGGGCTTTTTATCAAAAAACTTGCCCATTAAAAGGCCTTCTCAGTACAGTCTATTTGGACTCAGGACAGCAGAGTGTCCTAGACTGTGACTTCCTTTGATTGTTCCATATAAAATATCGACATGCGAATCTCTTTGATTTTTTCAGCTGCTCTTTATATACATAATTGCTCCTGCTATCTTGAGAAGCTGTGTTGCAAAGTAATGATATATTATTGTAGAATTCTTCTTAGTTTTCAAGTGGGTTAGTCTGGCCAGAGTCACAGCTCGAATCAAGCCCTCTAAAAATGAAACTTATTAACTAATGTCTATTTCTTTTGTAACTGTGACTGTTTGTCTTTCATCTGCTACTGAGTATTAGTCAGTATCAAAGTACAAAATACACTGTTAAAATTTTTTTTATTTCCAGCATTCTTGTTCGGACATCTCCCTGCTTTCAGGGAGAGGTTTAGTTAATGTAATTGTTATGCACACTTGGAATTTCAAGCCGGTTAAAATGTATTTGGATTATGTTTGGATTTGCCATTCCAACAGTTTCAGAAAAGCAAAAAAACTGTTGTCATTGGACTGTAATAGGGATCCCTTTTATGTTTTTATTAAAACTTTCAGGGAATGAAAGGTTGATAACCAGCAATTGTGGCAAAGTAAACCAAGTTGACAAAAAAAGCTCGGTTCTTTTTGTGGCTGCATTCTTCTTATTCTATTTGACTGGAATAAACACATTAGTAACTCACTTTGCTAAGATCAGCTTATCACTTGACTTATAGAGGTACCCTGTCACATTCTTCGTAAAAAAAAAAAGTCATAAAAGTGTGTGTGTGTGTACAGAAAAAATTTGTAACATAATGAGACACTTTCCAAAACCTAATACTGAATATAGGGTATAGAGGTCCTAATTTGTCAACTCCTCACTGCACAAATTCAGGTCCATAATTAAACACTTATTTTTCTTAAACGTCTCTTAAAAAATAGCACTAGAGTGTGATGCTAGGTCCAGAGCCATTGTTTGAAAGTTGTAAGAATTCTGCTTAAAAATCCAGACTACTGTGCAAAAGAAAGCAGGAAAGGCAGATACGTTATTTTGCTAAGATATTCATTTGTATTTTCATATCAAAGACATTACAAAGTTAAGTTTTTCTACTTCCATCTTTGCTTGGAATAGTGATGTGATTTCTGTGACAGACAGATTGATTTTTATAAAGTTTGACAAAGGGAAAACGATGGCAGCAGTGGTAGTTCAGTTTAGCTTGCTTGTGTGACTTTTCTGTAGCTTCCAGAATAGTATTTTCTGCACAGCCTGGAACAATAAGGCTAAAGTTTGTTCATAATGCACAGTACAGCTTGTGCTGCTCTTTGGTGGTCACATAAACTCATATGCGACCATGAGTCAAAACAACATCTTTTTGTTCTGCAAATTCTGAAATCATGCCTTGATTTAAAACAGTAATTTACATTTAGAAAGATGCTTTTATGCTGGAAGAGCATGGAGAGAAAGGGGAAAATAACCTTCTAGTTTCAAGGTGTGATGTCTGCCAGGTCCTTGCATTGTTGCATGTTTTAAACAGTTAATCTGAAACAAAATGTATTTTTAAAATATTTTAGAAATTTTTATTGTGCTTTTTCGAACCTGTGACCTCTTCATATTTGTGCTCAGGAAGAAGTGGGTGTCACACAAAACTTGGGCCAGTCTTGTAGACAGCTGGGGAAGTTCTGCAGCATTCTTTCAGTATCTCTTTCTTCCATCTCTCAAGCCATCTAGAAATGGCTAATGGAGTATTAACCACAATGAAAAAACATCTATACATTGTGGGGTGGGGGGAACAAGCAAACAAACTCAAACCTGCTAAAAGTATGGCTAATATACTTTTGTAGGGAAGTCTGACTATATCCTTCTTTGAAGATGGAACACTTTGGAAAGATGTTTTTGAGAGAAGAATTAAAATTACTGAGTTGCATATTGGTTTTCTTTTAAAAACAAAACAAAAGCCATCAACAAACCCTAACCACTGGCTTGTGTTTCTATTTCTGTCAAAAGTTTCATCTTCATCTTAGTTAAACCACTGATTTTCTCTTTCCTACCACGGGTAATCAAGGACTAGACAAGGGGTCAGGGAGAGGGGGAGCCCGATGACAGGGATGCTGAATGGAAGCTAACGTGCTACTTGTGTCCGGGAGGGGTAACTAAAGCCTGTTGAGCAGGGGAAGGAGGACAGAAGATTACTCTGGGAATTGTTTTCTTTCTATCATTTGGCAACTGAAGTTCTTAAGTTACCATCTGATGTCATTGGAGCGCATGTATCTGATTGTTCTTACTGAGGTTATGCTCGAGATACAATGCTGTCACTAGCTTTCCTGTGTACAGTCTTGTGCAAGCTAAACAATCAGACTAAAACTAAATTGAAACAAAAAGCCAGGTGATTCGTGGAGAGGACCAGTGCAACAAAGTTACTATAAGTATGCTTCCTGTCAATACCCTATTCACATTTTGACCAAAATGCATTGATTGTGTTGCATGCAGGCCTGGGTGTAAATATTGCTGAGTATCTCCTTTTTCCAAGCACTATTTCCACTTGATTGCCAGGGAAGCTAAAGCATGCCAAACTAATCAGGGAAATATATTTTATATCCTCTTTATCTCTAGGACTTCAGTGTTCCAGGCTTCGCAATCACTCTTTTGTTGTTATACGTGAGTTAAATGAAACTTTGTTTTTCAGGGAGCAAACTACTGCATTGCCATCTCCTTGTGAGTGGGACTGGGAGCACAGCTGTACATCAAGCCCAAAGCATCGCACAGCAAGTAGACAACGGCACTCAAAAATTGTCATTCCTCCCAAGGTACTAGTCAAGTTGCATCAGTTAGATCTGGCCATTAGTTTAAAATGATGTATTCTTGTCATGTGCTACCTAAGATGTATATTCCTTTAGCTATGTTTTTACAAGGTTTTAAGAAATTGTACTTAGTAGAGTTATATGAAATTAGAACTAGTTCTTCTGAATTCCCAAAGAAAATGATTACATGCACAGTTGCTGAAAATTTGATGATGTAGAACAGGCCTCCAGAAGAGGAGAGGTTTCTGCAATGAAGTCAATATTCTGCTAAGTTATGCAAATAACAATGCACAGGCCTGTGCTAGTTCATCTGTTAGCCTAACATTGGTAAAGAATGGATGTAATCTATGATGATGTCTTTAGCAAATATAAATGTTTAGCATGGACTTGGGGATAAATAAATTACTTTAAGCACAAAGGGTAATATTAATGGGAGTTGCTTAGTGACTCAGTCAGCCCTGGGAAACAGAATAGCCACACACAGGGAGAGTTGTTTTGCTGCATATTTTCTTACAGCACATCATTAAGGTAAATATAATCCTTTTGGCATATTAACCTTGCTTTTGAAACCTTTTCTCAAGTGCTTCCAGAAGGACTATAAAAAGTGTCCTTAGTTTTATGTGTTGATCGAACATGCTTGGCTTATTTTTGTAAGTCATTAACAGATGATGATTTTAAGACGGGAAAAGGTTTTTATGCTGATGTTTTGCAAAACTATAATTGACTTAACTTTCATTCTTGCGACGAATAGCTATTGCTGTTTTAGTCATTTACTTAGAAACGTGCATATCTGTTTCCCCGACATTCTAATTTGTGACATACTTAACCAAAGCTATTTCTGTGTTTAATTTTCTGGAAGAGAGGGAAAATTTGATCTGAGAATATCAGTGAAATGTAGCTAGGCAGGAATGTCTTAGCTGAGATCTCCAGCAGCCTCTGACGTTTTCCTCAAAAAAAAACTTTCAGTGGTAGGGTATGCAAACTTTACACCAGGCAATGTGAATAGTAGCGAGCCCAGCTGTTAGCAAAAGAAACTCCAGAACCATTTATTAGCAAGGTTAAGATGGCTCAGAAGGTGCATCCAGCTGTTTTGTCTGTGGGCTTCTAGGAGTTGTAGAAATGGCAAGTGAATTACTGGTATGGCTGTGTCCATCTGCTTTCTCCCTGATTGTTCTTGCTGTTCTCTTTTGGACTCTTGCCAGCTCACTTTTAGTCATTTGTGAAAAACATCACCCAAAAGTGGGCATTAGTACCCTAGCTGAGACCTTGCTGTTACTGAATAGGGCTGCAGAACTGCTTTGTTTCTTAATAAGCTCGTCAGCAGGAGGTTTGCCAGTATAAATACGATGGGGAGAGGCAGAGCTTTGAAGCATAGTTTTTGTGCTCTAAAGGACTGACTTGGCTGAAGAACTGCTGTCTGGAGCTTTGTTTTTTAAATTAACCCCTATACCAGGAAAATAAGTAGCACATCTTTGTGTATGTTACATCTTGTGTAATCTGCATATCCTTTTGCTTGTTTTTAATAAGCATAATGATCTCCATGAGAATGAGATCTTTGTTTTCTTTATTGTGTTGTCTTAATTAATTTGAGCCATAACAGTTGATTACCATGGTGAAGTTTTTGATGTTGTAGGGCTTGACTTCTAGTGGGGAAAGGCAGATAAATAGCTAAAAGCAGAGGATTGTTTCACAGCCTTGCCAGGAGTAATCAAGAAACATGGAGAAGAGAGGAAGGAAATGAGATGTAAGCAAAATGAATGTTCAAACAAAATGTGCCTGCTGTTTAAAATGAACAAATTGGGACTGGGGAAGAGATTTCCTTTCAAGTGTTGATACACACTTTTATATGGTGTTTGGGGAGAAAAACAGTACACATTTGTGTGGTTTGGATTTGTTTAAACCACATTGTTATTTCATTCTTTAGAATAACGGTAGTAGGTTTTGTACCTTCTTAAAGTAGTAGAGGTCAAAGTGCTTATGCCAAGGAAAGTTGTTTCAATTTGTACAATCTGTAGAGGAGGGGGTAGGGTGGGGTGTGTGTATGGGGGGGTGTGTGTGTGTGTGTCTGTTCAAGCAGAGTCACTGCTAAGACCCTATTTCACTCTCTAGAAGTAGGTCAAACTATTTCAGTTGCTTGCCTTACTAGTGTAATTTTCAAGGAACTGCAGTGTAATTTAAAACATTGCTCAGATGAAAATATGTTTAGAACAATAGACTATATTTCTTTTTCTCCCAACTACAGTTTTTATTAACTGTTATCAAACAGCTCTGCATATTTTCATGCTGTTTTATCTGTCCTATGAATATGTTATACATCTGTGTTTTTTAATTGGCATATTCTTTGCGAAAAGAAAGTAGCAACAAACAAAACAAGCAGTCTTCTGATTTAAAGCAGAATAAACTTGTAATGTGTGAAATCATTGAGGAAAATATATATTACATTACATTTTAAATATATATATTACTGTATTTCATACTGTTAATATTTAGAGCTTTTCCTAATTGTTCAGCATGTAACAGTGTTTCAAATTTTTTTGTAAACTTTAAATTGAGTTTATGATTGGCTTAGAACATTGCTGCTTCTTGCTCTAAATCATTATCTACATTTTAAAATTTTTATCCACTTGAGGTGTCCCAGTAAATCTCTGTGTCTAGGTTTAAAAAAGTTAAAATGTTCTGCTCTTGAGAACATCAAAACAGGTGGCCTCATAAGTGACAGGATTTTACACTGTTGATTACCCCACAAAAAATATGTACAAAGTGTAGGATGTTGTTTGTGTTGAGCTCTGTGTTTCTTCCCGGGACATCTATGCTTTCTAAAATAACAGCCTTACTGTTGCTGCTTCGAGACTTGGAAAGTGTGTATAGCTGTTCATCCTTACACTAGATCAGAGACGGCCTACAGACCAGACCCTGCCAGCTGCATGCCAATATCTTTATGTTGCATAATCACAAGCTGTACTTTGGAAGTGGAGACAAGGGGCAGGATAATAATTGCATCATTCTGCTTTAAGCTGGCACTTGAGTCATGTAATAACTCCAGAATGATAGGATAATTCAGTTGGAAAGAGACCTCTGGAGGTTTCTAGTGCAACCTCTTGCCCAAAACAGGGTCATCAGTGAGAGCAGAACAAGTTGCTTGGGACTTTACCCCAGTTGGGTTTGAAAACCTCCAAGGACAGAGACCATACAACTTCTCTGCAGTGGGTCTATGGTTTCTCTGTCCTCATGGGGAAAATTTTTTATCCTTATATACATCTCAACCTGTCTTGTTTGAACTTTGTCCCACTGTCTTATCCACCTCGCACTACTGTGAAGAACCTGGCCTCATCTCTTCAATCTCTTCCTGTCAGCACCAGCGGGCTGCTGCTGAGTGTCCTGAAGCCATCCTGCCTCCAAGCTAAACAAACCCAGCTGCCACAGCCTTCTCTTGCAGGGCCGGTGCTCCAGCCCCCACCATCTTGGTGACCCCCCATTGGACTCACTTCTACACATGGTAGCAAGTGCTTGGATAGTATTCAAGGTGTCTCTTCTCCGGTCCCCCCAAGACAGAGATTAAGATTACTGTGCCATACATGGGACAACCCCAGTGTAGAGCTGCATGTTTGAACCATATGTATGTAGCTCCTGAGCAGTTTGAGAGTCAGAGGTCAGCTACCTACACATCCTCTAATCCTGAAGGTTGAATCTGCTAGGGCCCAGCTTACTATATAAAGAAGCGGACATAATTGGATTTATGAATCATTTAAGTAGGACTGGGCTGACTGATTTGTGTGATTTTGCAGGCTGATGACAAATGGCAGTCTAAAGAGATTGCCTGGAAGGGAAGGGGAAGGCTGTTTGACAACACGGTATTTTTAGTAACTTCTACAGTGTCTCTCATGACAGGATCATGAACACTTGCTTAAAAGCAAGAGCAAAACTGACATCTCTGTTCAGAGAGTTCAACAACTGGTCTAGCAGCCTACATTCCCAGTATCTCTTTCTGAAGTCAGTTCCCAGCTCTTTAAGGAGGTTGCCTGTTTGCCATGCTGTCTAGCAGCACTACCAAGAGTTGAACTTCAGCATTTAAAGAAACAGAAAAACAATTGATTGTCAGAGGGACAGGTTAAGAGGCTTGATGGTGGAGAGGAGGCAGAGAGAACCTGAATCACAACATGGTTGCTGCAGGCAAGTTGCAGAATAGTTTCACTTGGTTGGCTGGAGTAACTGTGAGAGGGAGGCAGCTGCTTCTTTTAAATTTGCATCCTGTAGTGTAGTGTTAAATGGGTGTTCCCTCTATGGATGCTGGAAGTGGCACAACTGCTTCATTCACAGTAGCATTAGATAATTTATGGAATACATCCTAGGTTTTGCATGACTCAGGCTACAGCAAGTGATCTCTCTAAATTAGTGCTACACAGACCATAGATTCAATGTGATTGTAGGCAAACAATGATTTGAATGTCTTGATTACTTAAACTGAAAATCTCAGTGGGAAATGTGTACACTAAGTTATTTGCATGTATTTCATAAAGTTAATACAATAATCTTTCCACTGAAGTTAATTTTAAAATTTCTGTACACCTACATAACATTCCATGAAACTCCCAGCAGATGCTGCTGCTTTGTACAGTTACTGCACGTGCAGAAGAGTGGGTCCTAAATACTGCAGAGAACAGAGCTGCAAATTTGTGGCTGAGTTCATGTAATTTTGACATGGTGCTGGTATCCAGCCTTTACTCTTCATGATACAGTATCCCTTGCAGGACTGACTACAACTGGGCCTGCACCTCCCATTTCAAAGGGAGACCAATGAGTGAAATGTGCATGCAGCCGTGCCTCCAAGCACTCAGGGTGCTCAGGGACCTGCACAGACACATCAGATCATTTGACTCATGGTCCTGCCCCTCTTCTGCTTGTTTTGCTGTCCCAGGTGAGTTTTGGCTAGTTTATACGTATTCTGTATCCACACTGGGGGGTCTTGTGGTATTTCAGAGAAGATGAGACAGAAGGAGAGGTTATATCTAATTGTAAACTGTGTACTATGTGCTTCTTTGAGCTGCTGGTTAGGGGTTTGGTTTTGTTTAGCTTACAAGGGAAACTCTTCACTGTTTACATTGGTATCTTGTATACTTTCATTTGTTTTTTAGCTGACAGCATCTTCCTTTCATGAGGCCTACCTGCATATCCATCTTGGGAGGACATCCTGGTCAAAGAGCAGGCCTGAAAGTTTGTTCTTGGTGGTTGAATTGCAGGATAAGAAACCTGGCAATCATTACTACATTGTTTCTTACATCAGTCCATGCCATCGCTATGAGCATCTGGGCATTTGGCCAAGCTCTGGAGTGAGCATGAGCACTAGAGGCCACTTAGTGCTCACATTTGCAGGCTGGTATGATGTGGCAGAGTAGCTGTTTTGAGAAAAAAAAATAAGGAAGCAGGAACTCTGCTCTTAAAAGTGAGAAATTTTATGGACAAACATGGGAAATATTTTGATAAGCCCACATGGATTATTTTCCATCTGTTATTGCAGGAAACTAAATGGAGACAAACTGATAGGTCCTTCTCAGATGGTGTTGTGTGGTAAGGGATTGAAAACCAGCCTATCTTGCTTGCGTAACTGTGGTCAGTTCCTGTATCTGCGTTACACTTACCTCAGGCTAGCTTAGTGTGTTAACCCTGGTTGCTGCCCTACAGCTCAGGCAAGTATAGCCTCTATTAGTGATAACACCTTGTGGCTTTGATGAAGTCACAGAACATGCCAGAAGGAGGCTTTAGGTCAAGCCACAGCTTTTGTCTGGAACCAAAAATAATCCTTCATGGCCTTGGACAGGATAGGCAGATCCTTAGATTGCTCTGACTGGTACTGCCTGCGCTCCCCAAAAAGCTGTGTCTAGTGGGGGAATCAAGTGGTATCTCTTCATCTTTTGCCAGAACCTGTGTGGAAGGAAGCAGCTTCAGGAGGCTGGTGCTCTACTTTATGCTGCCATGAACTTGGTATGTGTGTTAAGAGACTGCCGTCACAGAGATCTGGTGCCTTCTCCTTTCCCTTTTCCACCTCATGTCTGACAAGCACTTCTTTTCAAAAAGTGTATTGCCATCCAGCTTAAAAAAAATGTTCTTGCATGGAAAACTATGTAGCTGTCTGCAGCAAAATCATGTTGTTTTCATTGTGTCATGTCATTTCAACAAGTAGTGGGCAGTGGATTTCTCTGCCAATGCTGTGACATAACATTCTATGCTGACGTTGCCAGACAGCACTCTTTGAAAAGTCGCCTCCAGTTCGCAGAGGTGTGCACCAGTGTGGAGAGTGACAGCTGTTTTGCCTTGCCATGCTGTATCTCATGGACAACTTCTTGATGCCAGAAGCTATCACAGATCCCATGTGTGTGAAAAACCTGGCCCCCTGTGCTTCATTTTTCCCAGTGGTCCTGACTTTGGCCATATCCCAGACTGCTAGTGTTACAAAAAACTTGTATGATATCACTCACTCGTAAAACTGAGAGGAGGAACAAGGTGAAAGAAGAGCAAGGTTCATGCTTTGGCATTATTTTGGCTTTTTCTCTTCAAATTTGAAGGTAGGCTATACAAAGTAACAGGCTGTTTGATTTTTTTTTTTTTTAACATTGGCTTAAGAAAGTTCTTCCTTTACAGTTGGTTCTCATTCTTAGTTTCTTCCTTCCAAGAGTTGATTCAAGTATTGCCTCATCCACCCAAAATAGCATAAATCCAGGAAGACTGCAGCACTTGGGAAAGAAGTCTTTATTTCTGAATATAATGTGGTTGAATTTCTGCCCATCTTCTCTTCCTTAGTGCTTTTAGTGACCACTCATTTCTGCAAGCTCTTGAGAATAGTTAACTCAATAATGTGCTTATTCTAGAATATGTAATTACAGCCTCCAAAGCAAGCAGTTTGACCTCTGAATTAATAGCAGTGGTGTGGACTTCCAAGACTGATGTGGAAGGCTGTTAGGTGGTGGGAAGGAAATCTGACAAAGGCTATGGACGTGAGGGGTCTGTCAGCTGTGTGGGAGCTTTCACATCCACATCCTCCTAAAAACACACTGACAGAAAAGGTGGACATGACTGGTGCATGTCTATTTGACAGAACAGGGCTGTGGATGCTGTCCGAAAGCCTCATCAGAAATGCTGCCCGGGCTTGGGCCACAGGCCCCACCGCTCCCGTTTACCCTGTGATAGGCATCAGCTGCTGGCCGCTGCCAAGGGCAGGAACACAAGAAATATTTTTGTAAATGGGGAATAACAATTCTTTTCTTCCAGGGAGAATGGAAGTGTTTCTTCGCCTCCCCGGGGCGTTTGCAGGCATGATTGGCTGGCGGCGGGGGCGGCCGGGCCCCGACAGGACAAAGTCTCTCTGTGGAGGGCTTCTCAGAGCCGGCTTTGTCCTGCCGGGCTCCGGCCGCCCCCGCGGGGCTCCGCCGCAGCCCCTCGCCAGCGGCCCGGCCGGTTCCCTCGCGGGGCGGAGGCGGGAGAAGTATTCCCGAGGCTGCCGGGACTGACCGCCAGCCCCCGGGGCCGCGGGCGGCGGGCCCGGCGATGTTACTATGGGAGCGACGCAGGGCTCCGCCGGGAGCGGCCCGCGGGAGCCCGCGGCGGGGGCGGAGCAGGTCGGTAGCACCCTCGTCACCCACCGCGCTCCTCCTGCTGCTGCCGGGCTCACCCACCGGCACCCCTGCCCCGGCCGTGGGCCCCGAGGGGAGGGACAGGCGGCGGGCGGGGCGCGCCTGTGGCGCACAGGTGTGTGTCTGACCCGCGGGACTCACCTGCGGCCGCGGCGGCAGCGCCGAGCCGCGCCGGGACCAGCCGCCCTGCGGGCGGAGAACCCGCGCGTGTCAGGGGGGAGGACCCGCTCAGTGAGGGCTGCGGGTTTGCTTCGCGCTTCCCACCGGCGCGGGCTGGCGGAGACAATGCTGGAGCCGAGGGCGGTGGGAGTACCGTGTTTTTTCCAGTTAAATGGGAGTGGGGAAGCAGCCTGACCTCCGCAGCGCTGGCCGGTTCCTGCGGCGCCCGAAGACGACACGTAGTTTTGTATTTTAAATGCTGGTTGGGCTCAGGGTGCAGGTCAGTGTTATAGCCGAAAATAACCCCAGTTTCTGTGGAGGAACAAACCCACAACTTTGATGAGGAAAATCTGTTTCTCTCTCTCTCAGTGGTCCCGGCTTTTATTTTTTTTTAGACTGTCAGTTGCTGAACTGCAGTGATCAGTGTGGCTATGGAGTAGTAGACAGCATCTGTCAGGAGTGGAGGGGTGGTGTGGTTTGTGTGCCAGCACGCAGAAAACTGAATTTATCTGTAGTCACTTCCCCCACCCCCACTAAAATGTGGATGGAAGCCATAAACACTTATTTATGCTTCATACTTTGTTTTGTAGCTTGTAGAATAATCAGTACTCCTAAGTATCCTTGTACTGTATGAAATCTGTTTGTATCAGACAGTGTCCCATATTGCATATGTTGGTTTTTACTGGCCATCAGTGAACTACTGGGTGATTATTTTATATGATTATTTCCAGACTCTGTGTGTTTGGGTTGTTTCTTGGTTGGATGGTTTGGTTTTAGTTTGTTGTTGGTTTTGTTTGGTTAGGGTTTTTTTTGCCACAGAGGTTGTGCAGTTGATCTGGGTAACTTAGTCCACCCTTCTTGTTCTGTTACCTTCATCCTCACCTGTATTACATCTCTTCTTAATCCATTTGGTAAGCTCTGTGACACAGATCCCAGCGTATTTGACACTGTTGCTGCAGTACATTTGGTAAGTAGGTGTAATCATTTGCTGACGGCTCTGGTGAGAGAAAGAGAAACAGCCATAATAATGTTCTGTTGACTTGCCTTGCAGGGAGGGATCTCTTGGGGAAGAGGTTTACGTGTGTTGTCCTGAGATGGATGGAAAGTCTGACTTGTGCACGTTTGAGCTATAGGAGTTACAAAGCCTGTATTTACAGATGTACACTTGATATGGCTATAGCTTAAATACTTCATGTAAACAAAATTAAAGTCAGTATGGAATGATTCCTGAAATAAGATGCTTCACAGTGTATTTCAACAAATGTTGTACTGCCAGACTGTGTCCTTCTGGTTGTCTCAAACAGCAACATTTTTTCAGCCTGCTTTTATCAATATTGGTGGAATCCTTTTGAAGTTAATGGCAATGCTTCTGTTGGCTTGATAAAAAGTGTACGTTATCAAGTCTCAACTGAGTGTATGGTGTTTCTTCAAACCATTTTAGGGACTGCCCTTCATGTAAAGAAACAAGAATTAATTGGTTTGGTTAAAGCTTCTTTTTGTTTCACAGCTGTGAGTCGATGCAGTATGGAAGTAGGTTGTGTTGGCTATGAATTCAGTGCCAGGTTCTCTGTCAGCCAAATGGGAGCTTTGGCTGATCTTTCCCTCTGCCTATTGTGTGAGACTGTGAGAAAGCTCATGTTTCTTATGTGGGCTGAACTTAAATAGGGAGACATTGTCAGTGTAGCTACTGCAATGGTTATATTCTTTATAATACAGTTATAAGGCCTAATAAGGCCACAATTCCATTTCTTTTATAAAGACACCAGTTTGCTCATTATTTTGTAGAAAAAGAGAGAAAAATAATGTGGAGACATACTACAGCTATGAGTTCTAGCTTCCTCTTTGTTTACACAGCTTCATTAGAAAAAACAATATAAAATTTAGAACAGTACTAGGAATTCTGACTGTACTTCATGGCTGTTAAAATTGCAAATGAACTTAAAATCACTTAATTTTTTACATCTGTATTTGGAAAGTATTTCTTATCATGAAGAACTCTCCAAGAATTCTGTGTGATCTATGCTGGTAGGGGAGACATATACTGCAAATACCAGCCTTAAGGCAGAATTATGCTCCTGAATGCATCCTAACTGGAGTGTACAGTGGAAAACAATATGTAAATGCAATTATTCTCAATGCTTTGTGAGAATAAATCATCTAACTTACTAAATAGTAGGAGAGATGCCTTCATGAACTCTTCAGGCATCTCTATCCTGCATCTTCAAAATATGGTAAAGAAGAAAATGCTGCTTCAAGGCCTGCATTTCTAGCAGTCAAACAGGCAGATAATGAGCAGCAGTTTTCCAGGTGTTTGTGTTTTGTGTTGTGTCCTATTAAGTAATAAGAAAGCAGTATCTTTTTGTGTATTCTGCCACTGGAGTTTCTAGATCTGATAAACAATACTGCGTGAGTGTTTCATAACTGAGTTTTGGATGGTTCTTGTTAAAAAAACACAGTACAAAAAAAAAAACCAAACTTGGAAAGAAACCGGCTCTGATCTACAGCATCCGAATACAGCTACAAGAAATAATGCACCTATGCATTATTCATTTATTTATTACTTAATAATGTGCATATACTTAGCCTGCCCTATCTTTTGCTTGCACATGAGTGCCTATTCTATGATGAGAGAGCATTCCGAATGCTCACCCCTTATGACTCTTAGTCAGTATGGACTTTTCAGAGATAATGCGGGATGTCCAGCTAGACTGTCATTCTAGGCTCCACAAACAAAGCTCTGAGAGGCAAATTGTTGGCCTTTGACTGAACTGAGCAGCTTGATGCCAGAGTCAGCGCTTGGCACTGATTGCTCTTCTTTCTATGTTCCAGCACTATCAAAAATCTAGCGGATAATGTGGTTTTCTTTTAATGGCCATGGCTGAGGATTCTTCTGTCCAACCAGTATTTCAGAAGCTTTTTGAAGAGTTGCAGAACATGATGAAAAATAACTTACATTTTTTATTTCTTTGTTTCCCTAAGTAATTCTTATTCCAGAAATAAAAAGTAGTCAGTGGTTTTGGTTATTCTGTTCATACAGTTGATACATTATTAAAGCAATTGAAGTGACAGTAGCATAGCTAATTGGTAGCATGTGTGTGCATGCTCTTTAGATGATGCATAAGAACTTATTTTTTCTGCATGGAACTGTACTTGTATTGTTTTGTCTGCGGGGTAAGTAATGATTATAGTTTGGCTGTAAATTTTTATTTTCTACCACTTAGTTTCCTAAAAGTCTTACAGTGGGGATGTTGTTTCTGACTCGGTCCTTTGGTAGGAACTCCCTTGCAGTTGCTGGCAGCTGACAAATACTTCGATGTGCTTTACCTCAGTATGTTGTGTTACATTAGGGCAGTGCCCAGTGCACCTGAAAGATTTAAAGATAGGTTAAGATGGTGCAAGAAGGTGAGGAGTCTTGTAGTGAAGAGTCTTGTACCTCAGAGACACGTGTCAAGCTGTTGGTAGAATGTGAGACCCCCCTGTACCAGAGTACTGTTGATATATCCCTCTTTGCTGTCCCTTTGGTATATGTGGAATACTTATAATCTAGTTCTGACATACATGTATGTCTTAAGTATGTTCTGTCATTTTCCGAATGGCTTTTTGTTTGACAGGTTATTATGATGTCTATTTAATGTTGCTATGGTGGTCAACTGTAGGATTTAATTAGCTAAATTTTATCCATTAACTTCTCTCCCCTATTTTTATAATTTGACTTAATTTTCAGCTCCTTTTCAAGCTTTCTTTTCCTGCTTTATGTTGTAGAAGGCAGTAGATAAGTTCCTAATGTCTTCTGCAGCAGTAAGAATGGACTGAAACTCTCGGATCACAATAATTTGAAAAAAGGATTAAGTTGTTCTTAGATTTTTTTAAAGCTTGTTCATCCATAGGCAGGTACATAACTTCATTTTCTTTCAGCTGGGAAAAAAGCAGAACATTTTATTATAGTTTGCTTCTGCTTTGTGTGTCAGAAGGTTCTTGAAGTTCCCTTTCATGTGGCTCAGACCACAAGAAGAAAACTTTCTGTTCCAAATCTCAGTTGAGAATGAACTTCTAGTTGCTACCAAAATGAGATTTGCTCTGGGTGGTAATTTAATGGAAACATTTCTAAACCTTAATGATTCTGAGCTGTTTTTTTTCCCTTCAGCCACATATGCAAAAGGATTCTCTTGTTTTTCTTTCTTATTTCTTTTCAAAGCCTTGTGTGGTTTATGAATGTTGCAAAAGGAGGAATAAAATGTTTTCTGTCACTTGCTGAGCTTGTTCTGGTTAGCTTATTCTTTGTGTACTCAGTTTGCAGTTCAGTGGAAGTGGCCCTATTTCATAGGGATGTGTCAGTTTGGTTTCATTTAATGGTTGGAGTGATGCCTGAAGTTACTTACATTGATGTTACATGCATGCGCAGTGTTGACTCGGTGGAAATATTGCATCAAGGGCTCTAGTTTTAAATTGTTCTGATGGCATCCTTTCCAGTGAAGCAAGAATGGCTACAGATAAACTCGGATTAGTGCTATAGGAATGAGCCAGACACATGTAAGTTACTATCTTGATACGAAAGAAAAGGGGCAGCTGACTTCACCCTTTTGCCCCTCACGTTGGTTTACTGCTTGTTTGTTGACTGCTGTCAGTAACACTGTTGGTAGGAATAATTTCTACATGAACTGGACGAATATGTGGTAAGTTCTTTATAACAATGTGTTCAGATGTTAGCGAAGTCATGCATACCATGTGCATAACTGCATGGTATACTTTGAGTTCGCATCCAGCCTTGCAAAAGGATTGAGGGAAAGGAATGGAAGATGCTTGAATTTCACCACTCACATCTGCCCTTCTGTTGTTTTCTTGCCTCAGAGTATTTTATCAGTGTTATCAGGTATGGGTGAATTTTAGTGTAATACTACTTTATATTGGATGATAGGATGCTGGTGACACTGTCCCAGAAAGTTTCAGAGCTGTGTCTATATGGTTGATTTTGTTGTTTGAAAAAATAATTATCCTCCTTTGGAGGCTTTGAGGAGGAAACTTTGCTGTGAGTAAAGGGATTCTGAATGTGTTTTATTGAAGCAGGCGCAGCTGGCTAAATCCATTGTCTCATGGTATTTAACGTCTTGGGAGGGGCTGGGTGATTATTTGTTTCCCTTTCTTCCAAATAGACTGTGAGGAGTATCACTATAAGACTTAACAGACTTAAAACCTTCAAATGCAATGCCCAGATCTGCATTTCCATCTGTGCATCCCACTGTCAGGATGACAGAAAAATTGCAAAACTCCCTTTTGCAACAGATTTTGCTTTCATTTCAGCTACATGGAGGGCATGTTTAGGAGTGAACTTCAGCAATGCTCTCTGGCATGACTGAGTAGACTGTTGAGACATCTTGAGAGGGAAAGGTGAGTTGCTTAAGACCTTGAAGGCAGGAATGTGGTGGTAGAAGGAAAGGAATGCAGAGAGATATGACTAGTGTGTCTGGAAACCAGTGAAAAGTTGGCTAATAAATCGAACTGTTTGTTGTGGTGTGTATATGAATAACGCTGAATGTATGACTTCAAGCTCAAAACAGCTTGATTTTATAGAGTTTTGGTGTCTTTTGGTCAATGTGACCTTCAGTTTGATGTTTGTGTTCTGTGAGGTTTGTGATATGGCGTTGGTAGTTGTATAAAATGCATTGCATAATGTGAATTTTATGGGGTTTTAGGCTTAGATATGATCAAAGGTACTGTTAAATTTTATGCATTACACGGAGCTATATTCAGGTTTATTTCCTTCAGCCAAGAAAATAAAGCTAATGTAGCAGTGTGTAGTAAGATTACATACTTACACACATACAGGAATGCTTGACTATAAAATGCTTCCAAGAATATGGCATATCATTCTTATATTAATAGAGTGAGAACAAAAGCTACTAGAAACCTTTACAGGGAAAGAAAATCTGGTTTGGGACGAAGCTTGGAAACTAATAATTGTTCCACTGTTTGAATTGTTTTGCATTATGACTGGATGATTAAATATAAATGCTGGCCTGATTGGATTGTGTCCCAGTAATGAATTGGCCTTTTAAAAACCAGTTGCAGAAAGTAGTAGATAGGTACCCAGCTTTTTTTTCTCAGATTCCAGAGTTGCAGGTGTTAAATAACCAAGGGAATAGCAATCTCTTGATGCTAGAGTTGGTCACTTCTACTGCTTGATTTGCTATTTGAATATGGATGCAGGAAGATGAAGCATTCAAAAACAGTAGCAGTACAAAGTGTACTGCTGAAGTTGAATAAAATTATAGTTAGAACTTTGGACCATGTAATGCATGTGGTGCTTCAGTGGAGTTTTTTTTATTTCTTTTTTTTTTAAATTTTGAGATACCACAAGAGTAAAAACTATGTTTTAGCTGCAGAGAATAAGTAATTCATGAAGTGAGGCACTTCAGGAATGGTGGCTGCACTTACTTTATTTCACCGTTAACTTAACTGTTTTCTTAATGAAATCTAGCTTAATGAAATTTATTATGTACACCTACTGAGTGTAATTTACCTCACCATCAAATCCTGATACTGCAAGGACACCAGAACAAACTTTTAAATTCTTTTTTTTATTATGCCAAGACAAGTTCAAGTCCCCTTGAACTCAGCTTGTGCACAATCTGCTGTAGCACTGATTGTCAGACTTCATTTGCACACAAAGGAGCATCCCAAGGAGCAGAAGGTCCACAAACAGTGTGACTGTAAGGAACTGTGCTAGGTTTACAGTCAAAGTGAGTGGGATTGGCTAAATCAGAGATAGCTTTTAAAGCCAGTGTTGGTCAGGTGAACTGAAAGTTCAATGTCCCTTCAGTAGTTACCTTATTGCAGTGTGTACAAAAAAACCTTCCTAGCACCATAATCTGTGTGACAGGGTGGAAGTCTAGGAAAAACATTCAGGAAATGAAACAGCAAATAAACTCTCCACTTTCCAGTGTGTATACACATATCCAACATTCAAATATAATTGCTCTGTCAGCATTTTAACTCAATTAATTTTGATCTTCAGCTGAAATAATTTGGCTTCCAGGTTTTTATCTCCTCAAGTCTTGCTGAGTTTTTAAAAAAGGGATGGTGGAGAAATCTACTTTAGTGCAAGACTGGGCACATGCTGTGCCTCAGGAGGTGAGGTTTGTTTTCTTTAGAGTCCCTTCAATACCTGTGGGAGAGTAAATTGTCATTTCCAAGGCTCCTCCACTGGACTGGTGCTGTATGTCCCGGAACACTTGGAAAAACAGCTTCTGACTATCCTCTGTGAAGCAATATGTGAAAGGGAAGAAATCTTTGATGAAAAAATGTTAGCTGCTAGAGTGTTATTTCTCAAGAGGCAGAAACTGTTTTCTAAAAATTAAAAGAACAACTTAATTGGGGAGGAGGTGGGGAGGGAGGTGGGAAACAGGGAAATAGGATCTGGTTTGTTTTTTCCCCAAATGGCAGTTTTCTATTTCAATAGAAGCTGTTCCCTCACAAATTTTGAAGAATTGATTGCTTCCTGTTGGGGGAGCACTGGAACAATTTTACCAGGGCAATGACAGAACTGTTGTCGGGCAAAAGATAGAGAACTTGATCCTGGAATAGATCTAAGCAGAATTTTTGAGCTTTAGGTTATCGGAAGGTAAGACCTGAGTATCTTGCAGCTGTGTTTTGAATACAATCAGTTTCTTTTTTTTACCCTCTTCATCTTGAACAGGCTTTTGTTTAATTTGTGATGGGATATTTTACTGGTTTTTGATGATGCATATATATGCATTTAAGTGCAGTAGAATTCAACTGTAACAAGCGCAAACTACTCCTGTCGTGCCTTCCACTCATTCCAGAAACGTTTTGCATGTGTACTCTTAATTGGCATAATGTAGGGGGGGTTGTAAATTGATGCTGAGTTTTAATATTTGGAACTTGTTACACTCAGCTGCATAAATACTGCTTTTTGCCCCCATCCCTGCCTCTGATCATGGTAAATAATGACTTGCTCCTGGTAGCGCCAAAGTAGTTCAGGTGACTGCTTTTCTAGTAACCCCCTTCCACAACAGTTAGAGAGGGAATGAGAATGTGAATCTCCTGCTAAAAAGGTTAGTTTGTTCAGTAAGCATCACTGTTTTAAAAAGACACCATACAATCCCTAGTAATTTCTGCATACTCAATTGAAAAGATTAACTGTTGCTCCTACTGGCAGAGATCACAAGCACTGTGAAATACAAGTGAATTAATTTTAGAAAATCCCTCTGTGTGTATATTGTTTACTTTTCTGGTGTAATGAGAAATTACTCTTTTATGTCAGCAAAATCAGGACCTTAAAGGACCTCATGGTACTTTCTGAAAGTGTGAACTGCCTAAGTTCAGGTGAAAAGCAGTTTGGAAGAAAAAGCTTCACTCTGAAAATGTAACTATAACTATGCTTTTTATTGTTTAGTGTTAAAATGTAGCACTGCTAATTTTCAGGTACCTATTTTCATGATGTCTTGGTGTCTCTGTCCACATTAGTGCATGGTTTATCTTTGGAGTACCAGATGTTTCTCTTTTTTCCCAGAACTTGAAACTACGTGGGGAATATGTTTATTTCCTTTTTATAAACAGTGCAATTAATTCTTGAAATAAATGGGGTGAAATGGCACAACTGGAATTAATAAAAAAACAAACCAAAACAGAAAAACCAACCCAAATCTGTTTGACGATAGGGTATGAGCTTGAGATGAAAGAAAGAAAACAAAAAGCACCTAACAAATTTGTTTTAACATCACGTTTTCTGCCATTCTTACCGTGAAAGTAAAGTTTTGAAATAGGACTTTGGCCTAATGAGAACTGTCAGAATTCTTTTTTACTTCTGCAAATGACAGTGGTGAAAATCGCTCAGACGCCAGCACGAAGTGACCGAGCGCGTTGCGCCGGGCGTGCCGCGGCTCCGCGGCGCGGCTGTGCTCCTGTGCCCCCTCGCGGCGCCCCGGGGCACAGCCGCGCCGCGTTCCTGCGGGAATACGGGGCACGGCTGGATGCCCGCTGCTTTCGGTGCTGCCTGCTCCGGACTGTAAAGCGCCCTGCAAATTCAGCAGGAAGTGACAAGGCTGCTCCTGGTGCTTGTAAGCCTTTGTAACACGCAGCATGAGCGGGCGGGAGGGAAGCAGGCTTGCTTTCTGCTCGTCTGTGCCATGGGGCATATATTTAAGTGTGCATATACATGTAGATAAGAAGTATTTTTTGCTATGCACAGGACATCCCCAAGAGTCACACCATGTGCCTGAGAGCATTTTCCAAACGCTCCTTGAGCACTGTCAGGCTGGTGTTGTGACCACTTCCCTGGGGATTTGTTCCAGTGCCCAACCACCCTCTGGGGGAAGAACCTTTGCCTGATATCCAACCTCAATCTTCCCTGACACAACTTCATGCCATTCCCTTGGGTCCTACCACTGGTCACCACAGAGAAGAGATCCATGCCTGCCCTTCCTCTTCCCCTTGTGAGGAAGCTGTAGACTGCAATGAGGTCTCCCCTCAGTCTCCTCCAGGCTGAACAGACCAAGTGACCTCAGCTGCTCCTCACACGGCTTCCCCTCAAGGTCCTTCACCATCCTTGTGACCCGCTTTGGATGTTCTCTAATTACTTTATATCTTTCAAGGTATTGTGGTGCCCACAACTGCACACAGGACTTGAGATGAGGCCGCACCAGCACAGAATAGAGTGGGACAATCAATAAATATATATTTTCTCATACTCTTAAGTAGCCTTAAAGCCACTTGGGAACTTCTGTTTTCCTGTCTTTTCCATTAAAAGTTTTTTTATCTATTTCTTTATTTCCATGCTCCTGGCTAGATGGCCAGTCCCAAAGAGTGGTGGTGAATGGGGTTAAATCCAGCTGATTGTCAGTAACAAGTTGAGTTCTCCAGGGCTCAGCACTGGGTCCAGTCCTGTTTAATATNACCCGCTTTGGATGTTCTCTAATTACTTTATATCTTTCAAGGTATTGTGGTGCCCACAACTGCACACAGGACTTGAGATGAGGCCGCACCAGCACAGAATAGAGTGGGACAATCAATAAATATATATTTTCTCATACTCTTAAGTAGCCTTAAAGCCACTTGGGAACTTCTGTTTTCCTGTCTTTTCCATTAAAAGTTTTTTTATCTATTTCTTTATTTCCATGCTCCTGGCTAGATGGCCAGTCCCAAAGAGTGGTGGTGAATGGGGTTAAATCCAGCTGATTGTCAGTAACAAGTTGAGTTCTCCAGGGCTCAGCACTGGGTCCAGTCCTGTTTAATATGTTAATTGATGATCTGGACAGATGACACTAAACTGGGAGAGAGTGTTGATCTGCGGGAGGGTAGGAAGGCTCTGTAAAGGGATCTGGACCAGTTGGATCGATGGGCCAAGACCAATAGCATGAGGTTCAACAAGATCAAGGGATGGGTCCTACACTTTGATCAGAACCCCAAGCTGTGCTACAGGCCTTGGGCAGAGTGGCTGGAAAGCTGCCCAGTGGAAAAGGATGTAGGGGTGCTGGTGACACCAGCTTAATATGTGCCAGCTGTGCCCAGGTGGCCAAGAAGGCCAGTGGCATCCTGGCCTGTATCAGCAATAGTGTGGCCAGCAGGACTGGGGCAGGGATTGTCCCTCTGTACTTGGCACTGGTGAGGCCACACCTCAAATCCTGTGCTCAATTCTAGGCCCCCCTCACTCCAAGAAAGACATTGAATTGCTGGAATGTGTCCAGAGAAGGGGAACAGAACTGGTGAAGGGTCTGGAGTACAAGTGCTGTGAAGAGTGGCTGAAGGAACTAAGATTGTTTAGCTTGGAGAAAAGGAGGATCAGGGATGACCTTACTGCTCTCTACAACTGCCTGAAAGGAGGGTGTAGACAGCTGGGGGTTGGTCTCTTCTCCCAGACAGCTAGTGACAAAATAAGAGGACATTGGCTCAAGTTGTGCCAGATGGAGGTTTCAATTGAATATTAGGAAAAGTTTTTTCATAGAAAGGGTTATCAAACATTGGAACAAGTTGCCAAGGGTTGTGGTTGAGTTACCACCCCTGGAGGTATTTAAAAGCCATGTAAGTATACTCTTAGGGATATGGTTTAGTGGAGAACCTGGCAACGTTACATTAACAGCTGGACTCAATGATCTTGGAAGCCATTCCCAACCTAAACGATTCTATGATTTAATCTGTCTCTTTCATAAGATCTTGTTTTCCTGGTATGTCCTTAAAATTGAAGCCTCATCTGTTGTCCAAGTTGATCTTAGCTGCAGAGTTCTAATATTTGTTCTGCCATCTCCACTGGCCTGCCAGTTCAGCTCACAGAAATGGCAAGAGAGTAATTCAGTGAGAAAAAATGAGCAGGTTTTTGTGGCTTTAGAAAGCTGTCTTGGCTTGCTTTTAAGAACTAAACAGCAGAATTCACAGAGTGAGTCAAGGGGCTGCATGTAAATGAGCAGGAGAAGTGTGGAAATGTTTACAGTCAGAAGGAATTTGTTTAGTTCATGCCACACAAAGCTGTACCCAGCCTATGAGGTTGTGTGTTTGGGAAGAAAGAACTTCATAGCCAAAGATGAAAAGGGGTGTTGGTCTTGTGAGAACCTTACAAAAAAGGGTGCTCATTTTTAGAGGCAAGGAAACTTGGACAAGTCTGAGAAGAAGAAAACACTTAGAAAGCAAGTGAACAAACAAATTAAAAATACAACCCACCTTGAATTTTCATAAGCTATTTCTAAGGTGAATTGTGACTTGACCTCAAAATATTTTAGGAAAATCCTGATTCTCCCTTGTCTTCCTTTGAAGTGCTTGTCCCACCTTCTGAAAATTTTCAATGTAATTGGTAAATGTTTGACTAAAATATGTAGGAAATACAGTTTTCTAGACGGTATCTTACTGTCTTGAACAAAAAAAAAAGTTCCCTGAAAAACAAGTTGGTTTTTTTTCCTTCCCCTAAGAGTCTAGTGTAAGCATTACTCACATACTTATATGTGCCACCTCCCCACTTTTATTTAGGTGTTTCTTTAATATGGAGTTGAAACAAAACAAAGCTATCCAGAGATTATGTGCTCTATGCCATAATCCAGCAAAAGGATGCCTTACGCCACATTCTTTACTGTCTTCTTTTCAGTGTCCAGAGTTAGTCCCTTTCTATTTTGGAATTGAAGAAAAATTAAATATTCACAAAACTCGAATCCCATGCCTCTATTTTGATGCGTGTTTTTTCCTGTGCTTGGGCAAATTTCTGCAAAAATTCTCTCAACTGGGGGTGCTATTTCATCACCATTTGAAGAATGCTACTGCAGGGTCTGCTGCTGCCCTGGGCAGACTGTGTGATATCCTTCATTACATTTAAGCGTCGTTTGTCACTGAAACGCTGTGATCTGGATGAAGTGATATATTCTGCATTAAAAAGCACACAACTTGTCAAAGATCCAGATCGGCATAGATCTCCTCTGTGTGTGCAACGTTTTTCCATTCCCTTGGGCTTATTCGTTAAACCATTTTTTGTGTGCTGGGAGATCTGGGGCATTATGCTGTGAATGTTAATATCAGGGCTACAATGCAAATGAGACCTAGATGCGCTCGTCAATTAATATTCTCAATAGTCTGGTGAACAGTGCTGTTGCCCTTCATCTCCAGTTCTGGACAGGAGTGGATTCTGGTTCAGTTTGCAGTCTGGAAGGCATTTGTTGTGTTGTAATACAACAAGAGGTAGAAATGAATGCAGGTTCTGCCACCCTGGAATTTTTCCTCATTTGTTAGCTGGCTAAAACTCCCACAATGGGAGAAGGTTGAGCCCTGTTTTCTGATTACAGGGGCTGTTTTCCTGCAAGACTTGTATTTGACAGAAATTGAGGAAATCTGTGTGTTGACTTCCTTGCACAACACTTAGGCTACTTGATTTGAAGTCAAGAAATCTAAATCATGCCCTTGGCTCTGCAGCTAAGAGCTTAGTATTGGGTATTTTTTAAGAAGTAGTAGTTTTGCTAACTGGAAGCAAAATTCGTAGTGAAACAGTGCTGAGCACAATGTCAGTGACTGTGGGCATTGTCACGATGGATTCACACTATTCCTGAAAGAAGTAAAACAAAAGACCCCTTCATTATTGTTTAGTTAACAGTTCTCATTTGATCATTTTAAAAGTTTTCAGGAAACTTAGGAAGTAAAGATTGGTTTGTGAATGCCTGTAGGCTTGTTGTACTTCATGCAGTATTTGCCAGTACTGTTTTAGATAGAATTTACAATTTATAGCAAGTGAATGGTATAACTTCTGAGTGAAATATGATTAAGAAAAGCTTTAAGCAGCATCTTGTCTTTTACATGAAAAATGGTTTGTGTCTGTGTGTAGTGACATTCAACTTATCAAATCTATGAAAAACAAATTTTTAGAGACATTATACTCAATTTATGTTCTCTTTAGGTCTTTTTAGGCAGCCCTTCAGATTGCTGTTTCTATATGCATTTTGTAAAAAAAGTGTTTCTCACACAAAGTCTCATAATACACAGAATGATTTGGGTTGGAAGGGACTTTAAAAATGATCTAATTCCAACCCCCCTGCCATGAGCAGGGACAATTTCCACTGGACCGGGTTGCTGATAAATGTGTTTGTTACCTTGCCAATAGAGCAAAAGTATTTTTTTGTTGAGTAATTTGGATGAAAGCAAAACTTATGTAATGTAACTGATAATTCTTCTTTAGAGGGAAGAGGAAGAAAGGATTGTCTGCACAGCTCATTTCTATGTGATTTTTTTTCTTCTCCTTCAAAAATTTCAGTTCCAGTGCAGAAGTATACTTACATGTACAGTATGTGACTTTTTTCCCCAACTTCCTGCATCCTGATAATATAACCCATTGTGATGTTAACAACCGTTTTGATTTTACTGGAATGTGAAAGTAGAATTGATGATCTTTTAAGATGGAGCTGTCCCTTACATTTCTTCTTCATGCCCCTAGGGGGAAAGAGAAGGAGCTTCTACCATTGTTGAAGAGCAATTATGTGTTACTTCCAGTGGATATCTTTTGCAAACCACTTTTTATTGCTTCTCTTTCTTTAATCTGAGCCATTCATCATTCTGGGAGCCTATTTCTTCAGAAGGATCTGTTGCTCTTCTGGGAGTTGCTGTATTGGTGCAGGAACCTATATGAAAAATAGGATATATGCTTCTCTGAATCAGAGCATTTGTTGGTAAAAAATAAAGTACCTCCTTTTGTGTGAGATGTTAACTATATTGTGAAAGATCCATGGGTAAAAGTAGTTTTTTCTCATTTTCCTGGATCCTAATCAAAGATCTGCTGTATCATACACAGATAATTCATGGGACATATCAGTTGGAGCCTTCTTCCAAGTGGCTTCCTCACTGAAGGGGAAAGGCCTGGGTAAGGTCTTCCGTCACTTTTCACTATGTTAAGAATACTTGGCAAGCTCTGGCTAAGCAACTTGTGTTACGTTATCATCATTTTGTAGACATCTTTAATAACCTAGGCTGTGGCATTCAGCTGCAAAAGAGGAGGTTTGGTCCTTTGCACCACACACTGATGTATAGATTTCTTCTCATATCACTGAGCCTCCACTCTCTACAGAGGGCATTTCTTTAGAGTCATCCAGAAAATGAAGTGGATTAGGATCTTTGAAAGCCTGTAAATCTAGGTCCATCCTTTTTTGGCCATCATAATTGCCTTTATGAGGACAGGTGACATGTAAGGGCAGTTTCTGATTCCTCTGATAGTGTACCTAGTCTTTGAGACCAGGAATACTGATGTCTTGATGCAGCTTTGGAGTCTCTCCACCTGGCTGCTCCTATCAGTGGCTAGAAGAGCCCCTGCCCCTCTGTCTTTTACAAGTCGATAGCTTTCCATTAAGCTTGAAGTTCTTGATCATCTTTGTTGTAGGAGTGTTGTCTTTAGGGAAAACCGAGACTCAGTTTTCAAGGTTTCTATGCTTATGTCCCTAGCAGCAGATGAAGAGGGACAGGAAGAGGTGGAAGGCAACGACCTCTTTTTTTGTGTTACTCCTTAATGGAGCCAACAAGACTGTTTCAGGTGTCCTTTCTGCTTACTTGATTATGTCGTGCTTGTGTAGATTATGTGTGAGGAAACAACCTTTTTCTTCCTTGTCTGTAGAGGAAGAGATCAAAACATAGTGCTAGGTGTAAAACTTACACCCGGTTGAGTGGAGAGATGCAGCCTGCTGCTGTGAGATTTTGTTTTGGCGTCCTGAGGTCCCTCTGTTGTGTTTTCTGGGAGCTCTCTTTTTCTTTCACACTCCCAGTTTATAAACCAGATCATCATGCTTAGTTTTCTTTCCCCACATGATTCATGAACATTTCATTGTCAGGATAGCCTCCCAGAAAGAACCAGAGTGTGTATCTGTCACTGGAATTGAGCTTGCTTTTAGAAAGAGTTTCAGTTTTAAATGTCTGTGGATAATAGGTATGATATGTAAAAGGGTTGTAATTGCCCTTGTAACCTTGTGCTAGGAGTGAAATTAGGCTATAATTTCCCTTTATAGTTAGTTTTTGTAAAGAGGCATGCAGATAAGGGGAAAGGACAGTGTCTTGAACAATGCTTGTTTGTTAGTTTAAACAAAATATTTTCTTTTTTCTATCTCAATTCAAAAGAATTGAATCGAGGTATTCCTATTCTGGAGATACTATTTTCCTTCAAAATGAAACATCCAGATGCAAACACCTGCATCTTTCTGTTAACTCTCTGGTCTCTTCACTTGCAGCAGCATTCCTAGATTTCCTGATTATTTTTTTAAATTTCTTTTCAGAAAAATTTTGTTTTCAGTTTTGGTGGAGTCAATCCATCTGTTTTTCTCGTTATGTTCCTTTAGAGAAAAAGATAGTCCAAAACCAAGACGGAATAGTTCTTGCTGTTACAACTGCAACAGCTCACAGATGATGTTTCACCATTTTTATTCTCCATGTCATCACAGTTTTTTCTTCTCTATCTGGAGTGCTTTTGAAGCTTTTTCAGGGCAAGGGGGAGGAAAGCAGAAAAGCTAAGAAAACAGGGCTAGAGAAGTCTCAAAGACATGCTTACATTTGTTTCTTTTTCCTGCCCTTTTGTAAAAATAAATAAATAAATAACAGTTTTGGAAGCTGTGAATGTGAGTCTGTTGAGAGGAATGTGTTTGCTCTTTAGAAATGTTGATGGCGATTCTAAACTATTTTGACCAAACTCTAATAAAAGTCTTACTCGCATCCAAGTGGGTAGCCTGAGTCGGGGGCTAGAGTCACTGTGCTTCTCCTGGATCCCCCCTGGTGTTCACTCTTGGCAGCTCACTGATGAAGGTGCAAACCTCTGTTCATCCTAGTTCTGCTGGCTAGTGCAGAGATGGGGTCACAGTCAAAACACAGAATGCTGAATTCAGTCTTCATTTTTGAACGGAAAAACTTGAACATATGCATTGTCCTTCTGTGGTCCCCCTTTCCCCCCCTCAAAACAAACCACCAAAAAACCAACAACACAACCCTTCACATTTTCCACTGCTGTCTGAATTAATGCTCTTTAGCAGTTAAAATTGGTCTACTAGTGAAAAATTCAATCTATGTATGTAGTGTTTGGTTAGCATTGTGTATGAAACTTGGCATGTGTTCCTATCTGTTCACTGCCTGTGAAACTTACATAAAGTCTAGGGGAAAAGTTCACTTGAGGTTTAAATTTCACAGCATTCATGCAGCATAAATGGGAGTGATAGCTTGACCTATTTTCCAATAAAGTACCCTATCTGTTTGGCTGTACGATTAGCTTATCATTCTTCCAAATACCTTGCTGAATGTTTGAGGGCAAACACTGTTATTTGCGGTGATTATAATTTTGTCTCTATTTTTCTTTTTGCTTGCTAGAGCCAAGCCCACACAGTTCTGCAAAAGCCGTTAAACATTATAATCAATATAGGAATTTTCAGATCATCTGCCCTGTGTTTCTTAAGCCTTCTTTCTTTTAAGTTTAAATTAGGTTCCTGGTGGGGTGAACCCCTATGTGCTTGGAAGAAGAATAAGATGCTGCATAGTGATCTGTTTTTGACACTTCATTTAAAAACAAACGAACAAATCTAAGATTACAGCACTGCATTTTCCTGGGATCTCTTAAACTGGGAGTTAGTTAAACCCACAGTACATTTCCCTGCTGTGGTTTTGATGTGTTTCTGTGTGAAACTGATGGCAGGATTTGTTCGAGTATGTAGGCCACGATTGTATTAGAATTACATAACCGTGTTGAGTGGTGGAAACAGATGAAAAGACGGGATGTACGGCGTTCCCTCACAGATTATATCGTGCAACAATGAAGACAGCTCAAGCTCTGCAGAGAATGTGGTCACATGCAGTCAAAAAGTTGGGGATTTTGAAAGGGCACGTGAGTTGCTTTTTGTTGCATCTTGCTCCATGTCTTTTCTTCCCCTCCTCCCCTCATATATCCCTCCCTTCTCCAACTCACTTTTATAGCCAGATGATTGTTGTGGCAGGTCGTCTGGTTTTGTTCTTCTTTCAGCGTGGATGAAGTTGTCTTCAGTGATCTCTCAGTAGCAACTAATTGCGTAAATCTCCGATGACTGTCAGTTAGAGCTGCAACAGCTGCCTGTCTGTAGCACACAGGCGATTTTAGCACTTTGACTAGTTTCCTGCCAAAGATTCTGCTGAGCAGTCTATTTTAGGTATGTAGAAAGCACCTGTCATTTTAGTATATGAGCATTAGACAGATTTAAGCAAATCCCGGCTGCAGTGTTCTAATTAGAAATGGACTGACTATAGTCCCTAATGAATTTAGACTAGCTAATTACAGTAATTTGCATTTACTGCAGGTAGCCTGTTGTCTGTGTGAAACCTGGGTGGACTTGTAAAACAGTTACTGTTAGTAACTGGAGGTGGGGTTCTTAACCATTTTGCCTGCCTTTCTCTCTCCAGTGTTTTGGTGTGCAATCTTGCAGTGAAACTGCGATCCTGTAAGGGATGCACAAGCTGCTCAGGATCCCTTTGTGTTTCCTTACAGATGAAGTATGAAGAAATTGGCAAGGTGATGAAGGCTTTTCATAACTCATCACTTGATGCATTCAGAGGAGAGTGACATCACTAAATGTGGATTACAGGAATTTTGCAATTCCGGTGGAGACTTAGATACTAGTTTTGATCAAGTCCCCAGCTGATGATTTGTAACATTTGTAGTCTCTCCCTCCCTCTCAATCTTCTCTTCTCCATTAATCTGGTGGATGGTATCGGTTAGCATCATGACGATGGCAAGCAGCAGTACATTTTATAATGTTAAAGAGATTGTTGTTTAGAGATTGTTTTTGCCTTATGGGCTTCCAAGGTGACCATTCAGTTCTCTGAACTCTGTTGCAGAGCCTGCATTGCTTTATCAGTACAGCAGAACTAGTCGTGTTGTCTTGGTAATTACATTGTACAAAATCAGCTTTGCAAGTACATTGTGTGCTTTCCTTCCCTGATAGTGTACAGCAAATGGGAGACAGTTTCCCAAGGAGCAGTTTCAAAAAAGGGATTACTTTAACAAACACTTGTGAATTTAAAAGTGAATTGCTTAATTATCTTTTGTTTAATTTTCAGTAATAGTTTCAAGGTAAAAATAAACCCCCAAAATTTACACAGAATGTACCTGAAACTGTCATTGATACTATGAGGAACTTTTTGTAGGCACAAATGAGATGATACTACAGGCTTGGCATCTTGCAAGACCTTAATTTAATGTCTGTAGGCAGTAGTTTCTCTTTCATTCTTACTACTTATTTTTTTGACCAGATACCATAAGACTTATTTGTTAGAGGAAAGTAAACTTAACTCTGTAGGCTTGTGATGCTTTGGTTTACTACCCAGTCCATCTCTCCACTGGTGCACAAGGTTATACTTATGCCACTGGTCATGGAAGGCCTAGTTTTCTGGAAGGAAATTCTCGTAAGTTTCCTGTTTCATACCCTTACATCCATCCCTGATGTCTTTACAGTGCTTTCCTCAGTCCTTTTCCTGCAGTGTTGTACTGAATAAGCAGTCATTTCTCAGGCCTGTCTTTGTCCCCAGGGGTAGTAAGCTCTCCACAACTGCCTTCTGCCTGCCTTACTCTTGCACCTGCTCAGAGCTGGCCTTGGTATTCTTGGCTGGAAGGTAGTGTTGGTAGGAGCTGCATACAGTGCAAACTGAATTTAAGTGATGTTCGTGTTACACATGTAAGTTGTTGGGGTTTTTTTACCAAGAGGAGGATGGAAAATATTTTCTGTCTTCTACAAAATTTGAACCCGTCTGCTTGTCCTTCAAATTTTACCCATGGTTTGGTACTGACTGTCATTTCTAAAACTTTATTCAGTGAAGTCAGCTGGAATTTAAATGACAACGAGGGCCCTCTTTAGCACTGACTCATTTTTTGCAGAGCTTAAAAATATGTAGAAAAGCAGGACTGTAGGAAGGGTCGTAGTAGGTAAACTGTTTCCTACATGCCAGACAAGCAAGCGTAGTCAGACTACTTCCATTTACGGCAGCATCACAGAAGTTCAAAAGAAGAGCTTAGTTAAGGAGGAATTTTTCACTTGTGGAAAATATTTTCTGTGTAAGAGAATATATCTAGTGAATTCAGTTTCAGATAGCTGGAAGCTTAGACATGTTAGCTGGTTAAATGGTAATATCAGATAATTTCACTATGTGATTCAGCACATTCGACACTGACCCCAAGGCACATACGTTTTAATACTAATAGTTATGAACACATTCTTGCCTGATCTAGACAAGTCAAAATTTAGAAACAATTACTTACATGTATTATTTTTAATATAACCCATCATCTCATACATCTATTTTTAGTTAGACCCCAGAGGTTCTGGAAGCTGGAAAGCATTGTTCATTTTCTGGCAGAACAGTGGAAATTTAACACTGTTCAGTGTTGTAAAATTCCTGGTAAGAATGCTAAATGTTTTGCATATTCCTTCAGGATCTCTGAGCAGGACTTTTTTTTAAGTTTCTTTTTCAATACAGTGAATGTGCAATGGAAAATGTAAATCTAGTTCCTCTTTAGGGTCCACAGAATCAACTGGAGCTATGCATCAAGGGGTTTTTTGCATATCAGAAATAACATCCATAGCTTGCTGAACATTTTTGCACTGCCAGAAGTCTTACTCTGAAAATGCAAGGGATGCCTTGAAGTAGAGGCATACTCTTCTTGTGTCACTTCTCTATCTATTGTTTTGGAGTTTAGTTGTCAGTACTCCCTATGATGGCTTTAAAAAGACCATTAAATCTGAACTGAGCTTCTGTCTGAAATTCAGTTTTCTGAGATAAAGGAAGACCACTTTCAGTAAAAGCAAGTAAAATCTATGGATTGAGTGTGTGCATGCACATACTTATGCAATGCCTGGATTTTTCTTCTGCAATGGATGCTTTCCATTTTGAAATATTTGCAGTGTGTCAAATGTGGTTCATTTTTCTCCTGGTTTTACAGGGCAGACACTGAAGGGGCTGGCTGTGTACTATATGATGCATCATAGCTGGGTGGTTATTCTGTATTATATTTTAAGCTGTGATGTTGGAAAGATTTCAGGTTATATCATGTAAGATAAAATGATTGGTTCCTGATCAGTTTTAACTGGAAATGTGGAAAAAAATGTCTCTGAGAGGTATCACAGAAATGGCTATACCTGTACTATATAGTGATATATTGTGTTTTCCTGTAAAATTTAATTTCTTGATGGGAACCTAAATATTTAGTTATGTAATTCATAGTGGACAAAATATTTTGTTAAATCCACATGAACAAGAAGCAAGAGATCTGAAGTCTAGTTCATTTTGAAAACCCCAGTTTCAACTGCTAATCTTACTGCATACTGGGACAGAAAGGTCTTCCCTAAGTACTTTATGTGTTATTTGAATCAGGGCTATAGAATGCTAGTTGATCTGAATTACATGCTTATGCTGAATAAGGCTTTTCCAGAAAATCAGAATGAGCTGTTAAATCAGTGAAACATGAAGGGATTCTACCACCCTGGACCTATTAATAATTTTTGGCTTTTTAAAGAAAAATTGTCATTAATTGAAATACATAAATTTCATACTAATTCTCCCAAAATATAGAATATGCGTATTATTTTTAAGCCTGTGTTTTGGTGGGGTATTTCACATTTTCATTTAAATAGTTATATGCTATGTGTTTTACTAATTGGTTTCTGTGTGCAACAGGCCCCAGGCATGGAAGAGCTGATATGGGAACAGTACACAGTGACCTTACAAAAGGTGAGTGAGTGCCTGTTATATTTTTAGTGTTCAAATATTCAAGCACTGGTTTACTCTGAATATGTTTTGCAATAGATGTTATTAGCATATCTGAATCTAGAATAGGATTAATTACTTGTCCAAATCAGATATGTTGTTTATTTTAAAGCTAGTCATAAAGTAGCGTGACTCTTTAATGTTAAGGGTAAATTCAATTAACAGTTTAATTGCTATATTTGATACTCTTTGGTCTTTCTAATGACAGTATAATATACCACATGTCAGCCACATAGCTAAATTCATTATTGAAGAGTCTTAAAAATAAAGCAGATGGTTCTATCAAACAGGTTGTTATTAATGTCCAAGCTTTGTAATAATCACTGAACAGGATTCCCCTGATTTTAGTTTTGTAATGTACTTTAATATCTACTAGTGTAGAATCCAGTGGCAAAACAGTGTCATTAAAACTTACAAAACAGGTGGTCTATACGTGTCCCTTTTAACATTTTTTTTAAGAAAAGAGGAAGTATCTCATCAAGTGAAGTCCTTTCGAATTAAAGAAAATAGAGCACTTGTGTCTGTGTTCTTTAATAGCTAGGCTGACACACCACAGTACCAGGTGTGCATTTTGGCTTTGGTGGTGTTGGTGGTCTTCCCAGCTGTTCTGATGATCTGGGTTCAGTGAGCAGCCTGTACTGAGCTGCCCAAGTTTTTTCACATCTTCTGCAATGAACTGAACTTGATGGCCTGAGGTGAAATAGCGTTCTTTTCTACATAGCTTGTTTCATGTGAGAAAGTATGATTGAGAAAGGCTTGGTTTTTAGGTTACAGAGGTAGACAGGACCTATAATTTCCAGCATTTCGGATCGCAGATATCGTGTAAATTAGCGTTACATCTTTGCCACAGAGACAGATTTAGGCTACTGAGATGGCAAAGGGCTACTGAATTTGCTCTGTCAGCCACTACCATTGAATTTTACCATTATTTGGAATCTGTATTGTTTTGGTGTAAAGCAGCAAAGTGCTTCCTGTAAAACTAAGGTGCAGCAAGTGAAGTGCTGTTTTAAAAGAAAACCACATTGATTTCTTTCTCCTCAAAGAAATAATCACTTACTGTCAGCATTAGTGGAACACAAGGTGACATATTATGAACTGCACATGCTGAGTGGGTGTTGGGGGAAAAGCATGACTTTAATTTGATGTATTGCTTTGCTGCTATGCTAAAACATTTTGTTCAAATGTAGCTTAATTTGTAATTTTTAGTGATATGATGTATATGTTAAATAGCTGATAAAATTAAACTCGTGTGGTTTTGTGCTCACCTTGCTGTCAGCAGTTCAGTTAACACTAACAGTTCTTGGGTCTAGTGCTATTGGCATGGTTCCTTGGCATTCTGTGAAGCATTTATTTGATTTTATGAATGCCATCTTAGGACTTCTATGGATGTGTTATTTCTATGATGACAGGTTTGACATAAGTTACGTATTTAAAATAGTTGATTGTGACAGAGGATGATTATAGACAATGAATAAGTTCACTACTTGCTCTTTGTAATCAACCATAATCATGTTATTTTGATTGAGGAGTAAGTAGTTATCACAAACTACTTAGCAATCATAATGAAGATGAGATCCTGGGAAAGCTATTCCACTTTCCCAGCATCATTAACAAAATAGATTTACCTAACAATAAATTTGGTGTGAATAACCCATGGGATGGTGAAGCAAAATGCAGGCAAATTTAGTGAGTTCTTTACTTGATTACTAACAATCATAAGGCTGTAGAGGTTTTGGAAAATAGGAACTTGTCATCATGTTACATGGTTGTGTATCTTTCTTAAATCTAGAGGTACTGTGTGTTTCTGCAGCACTCTGCATGCAGCTATCATATTTTAAATGATACCTACTTAGAGTGCCATCATGGGAACATTTATGTTCCTCCCTGTCAAAATTCCTGTCAATGTATTCAAGTTTTGTTGTATTTGGTTTTGTTGTAAAGGATTCGAAACGAGGATTTGGGATTGCAGTTTCTGGTGGCAGAGATAACCCTCATTTTGAAAATGGTGAAACATCGATAGTCATTTCGGATGTTCTCCCAGGTGGTCCAGCAGATGGATTACTTCAGTAAGCACTCTTTTCCCTATCTGGCATTTTGAGGGGCATGGCTGTAGAATGAATAAAACCTTTTGATAGAGTTGGTTGAAATCCTGGTGATTTAATCCCCTCGAGATCTGTAGCCTTCTTGAAAATCTAGATGTCTCTTTAAAAAAAAAACCCCAAACAACCTAAAAAAGTAAACTCTACATAGAGGTGTTAGTTGCTGTTTGGCAAGATGATTAAATTTCAGTGGTGTTGAAAAGTCTTTAACACTTAAGTTGGTTTCTTTCAAGATTGCATTTCATTTAAAGAAACAGTAGCAATAGTTAGTATCTTAAAACATCCTCCTTGTTCCTCCTCCAGTAAACACGTTTAGTGATCAGTCATTAGTTTCCTAAGAATTAACACATTTCGTGATCAGTCATTAGTTTCCTAAGAATGACTTAAGTCAGCCCAAAGAAGGTTTGCTAAATACTTATTTTATATCTGAAAGAAAAAAATTATGGAAATAAAGAGTTTCTCTTGTCTTTCTGATAACTTCATCCTTCGTGGTGAGGCAGCATCTATCATGTACAGACAGTTTTAAATCTGTAGGCTGAGAGTTTCTATCGTACATCAGTTTTTCATCCTTTGACCTGAAATACCTGATGAGGACTAGGCGATTTGACAGAATGCCAAATAATTGTGCAGTAATAATAATTCAAGAGAGTAGATTCTGTCCTTTTTGCCAAGCATTAAATTTTGGTCAGATAATGAGATGGCTGACATGGGAGTTGTTCTTGAGTAACTAAATAATAGGGTAATTGTAAAGCACGTAACAAACAATTTTTAACACAAATGTACAAATCCGACATTTTATAGCAGTGATCCCTGCACACCACCACTGTCATCCAACCTGTTCCACAATCATCTGTGATTTGGGAATGAAATCATGTCCAGAAATTATAGAAGATCATAGGTAAATTGATGATGGCAAGGGAATACTAAGATATTTGGGCATTTTCAGACGAAACACATTCTGAAGAAAAATGAATGCAAAGCTGTTCTTCCAGCAAATCAAGAAATATAGGCCTAACCTTCAGAGTGTAAGGGAAGAACAATCCTGTCATCTTTTTTAGGGTAAAATGAGCACAAGTAGATGGACCTCTTGATATAATATTACAGCATTTAGTTCAATACTGTCTTTGGACGTATGGACTGTCCAGAGAACTGTTTTAATTCTTGCATAAACCAGGATGAAACTGATACTGAAATATAGCATGCTGTTCTGGCATAGTCATCCACTGAAAGGAATTGGAAGGGTATGAAAAGAGGCACAAAAATCATTTAGGAGTTAGAGTGCCTTACAAATGGATGCTTAGAGTATATAATCTTCTTATTTAAAAAGAAGATTGTGAAGTGATTTGATTATAATGAAGATAAAATAATTGGTACCTAAGATTTCTTTTATCTAGCAGAAAATGGCAAAATAACTAGTAATTTTTTGAGCTAATGCTCTGACTGTAAGGTTAGTGATTGAGTAGTCACCAGAATAAATTAGTATGAGGAGTATGAGGAGTGTTAATTTGGAGGTTTTTTAACCTTTTCACTTTTTGAATTGATATGCCTGTATGAATTTTATGGGGTTAAATTAATCAGTGTTATGAGGCTATTTCATAGGGGGTTAGGTAAGTTAGGTGTTAGTGGTCTATTTGATATGCAGGAGGTCTGAACAGAAAGGCTGGTAATCTCAGTTGGCCTATGTTTTAGGGCAGGGAGGACTTCTTATGTATTATGATTTTGTTGCAGTTTTTTTCCTCCCAATCACCTTTCTACAGAGTAGATGGGACCTGAACACCAGACTTTCAGAAAAATGTACTGCAGTTGTCAATATTTGCCTAAATACTGGTATGGTTGCAGCAGTTTGACACTTTTGTGAGATTCTTATGTGAAAGAAGTCTAGCACTAGGTGTGTAAAAAAACTAGGAGTCCTGAAAGAATTTTTTTAAAAAAAGTTTTAATACTCATCACAAATGTTCTTTAAAAAATATTATGGCAAGGCACTTAAGCTGAACACAGTATGTACACAAAAATAGTGCTGCTCAGTGTCTAATTTTTAGATGCACCGAAAGCTGCTTCTAATATTCAGATATTGTAGTGTTTATATAGCAAACACAGTTTTAAAGCAAAAACTGCTTGTTAAATTGAATGAAATTCATAGGTTCCCTCTGGAAAAAAAAAAGAAATTTTGTTCTGTTTTCATGAAGACTCTTCTTAAATCCTCTCTTTCCTTTTTTATCTCACTCCCCTTTTCCAGAGAAAATGACCGAGTGGTCATAGTTAATGGGACCCCAATGGAAAATGTTCTACATTCTTTTGCGGTTCAGCAACTTAGGAAAAGTGGAAAAGTGGCCACCATCGTAAGTAAATTCCAGATTTATTCAGTGTACAGTGGTATGTACCTGCGTAACCAGTCAGGATTTTGGTTTTCTTCTTTAAAGTGTACTTTAAAGGCATAAAGCAAAGTAGTGCTTTGCTGGATACAAAGTACAAAATAAATAAAACAAAGACATAGTTTCTGCAGGTGAAACAAATGGAACTTAATCAACAGTATCACAAAGTTATCTTATTGAAAAACTGAGAATAAAATGTTTATTTAATAATGTTTATTTTACTGAATAACGAGTGGTACAAAATAGAAGTTACGTGAGGCAAATGATGTTCTGCATACACAGATCTTGTCCAATAATAAATAGAACATTGTTCTTCCTTCTTTTTTTCCCCAACCTCTATTTGGAACATGAAGAATATTCACCTGTTTGATTTAACATTCTGATCTTTGATAGGAGTTTTGTTTGTTTGTTTGTTTCATATTGTACTGAACAGGTAGTGAAAAGACCAAGGAAAGTGCAGGCTGCTGCGCTGAAGAGAAGCCCCTCCCTTGACTATGAGGACAGAGCTTTAGATGTAATGGATGACCATGCAGAATTTGATGGCAGAAGTGCTCGAAGTGGCTATAGTGAGAGAAGCTGGCACAGTGGAAACGAAGGGCGCAGCCAAAGCTGGGGAAACAGCCTGGATCAGAGCTATAGAGATGAGCAAGACCGAGGGCGTAACCGAAGCAGAGACCGTGACAGGGAATGCAGCTACAGCCGTGATCGAAGTCGTGGTAGGAGCGTTGACAGGAGCTTGGATCGAGACTACAGAAGAGATCGGAGCAGGGGAAGGAGCATCGACAGGGATGGTGGCTATGAACGGGACTACAGAGGAGATTACAGCCCACCCAGTTACAGTCATGGATCTTTGTCTGATCCTAGATATGGGAGGGAAATGAGGAGTCGCAGTCGGGACAGGCTTCGTTCCCGCAGTCCTTCACCTGAAATGCACCACCAACATGAGTACATTGGACCACAGGATCAGAATGCACCAGTCAGTGTTCTCTTAACAAAAGGCAGACATAATGAAGGTGGGTATAGTAGGGGAGGAGAGGAATCAGCTTTCAATACAGCACGGGTTTTGGTGGGAAAAGGAGAAGAGCAGAATTACTTTCTGCTTTTCTAGGTTAAGTATGGACTTTTCTAACTGATGGTTTAAGTTGTTCTTTCATTCTTCCTGGCTGGTTTGGGATGCTTTTTCCCCAGCACCTTGAACTTAACCTTTAAACAAAGATTTGTTCACCCACATCATTTCAGTCTTTTCAAGCCACTGTGTCCTTGGTTTCCATTTTCTCTGCCCTTTTCTTCTGGTTCTGATGGAAAACATGGATCTGATCATGATTCAGATTACATTTGGCACATCTACAAAAGGGCTAGCTAGAAAGGGTGAATAGTAGAGTCTGCCTTTAATAATAAGGTTTGTTTGGTTCTGGTCGTTAAAGAATACTGAAATAGCAGCAGCTGAAATACTGAAATAGCAGTATTGCAGCCTTTCTTTGCTGAGTATTGAAGTGTGTAAATGAAAGCCAAAAGTCTGACCTTTTTTTCTCTGTGAAATAAAGGCTTGCACTGGAAAGCATGTCTGAGACTAGGTTGTGCATTCTTTTCTGTTCAGGATTTTTTTTGGGGGGTGGTGGTTTTTTTGTGGAGGGGTTGGGTGTGGTTGTTGAATTTTTTCCTATTCTGCCCTGTTGTAAAAAGAATGTTTTGCTAATTAAACTTTGTATGCAGAAGCTAATCTCTTTTTTTCCTTGGGTCTGGCAACAATCTGTTTTCCTTCTTCCTCTTCTTCCTCTGCATGTAAAGTTTCCACTAGTAAAGATATTGCAAATAGTTATACAAATAAGGAAAAATTTAAAGGTGCATTTGTTAACTTTTATGTTTAGCTATACTGTAATCATTTCTGCCATTCATATGGATACTTGGCAGACTTGCTGAAATGTGGTGATCTTTTAAAGGGGAACAACATTCTGTTGTTCTAGGATGCATTTTTTTTGAGGATGTTGCCTTTCTTTTTAAGTAGCAAATATACTGACCCAAGTAATTTAGATCGCAGGGAAAAAAGGGGGCAGGGGAGTAAAAAAAAATTTCTTTGCCTGAAACAACCAAGGCATTTCCTGGAGTACGGATAGGACAGGATCAGCATGCAGTAACTGATGAAAATAAGTCCTTCATTAGTGCTTTTGACCCTTTTCCCCTCTATGCCATGGAAAATATGAATCAGAGGAAAGCTTGTCCAGTATGTTAATAAGCAGCACCAGAACAAAGGCATAGTTTTGCTGCTGGAAGTGCAGACCAATTGTCCAACTGTAATTGGTTTTGGATTGTTGCTTCATATTGTGATGGCAGCACAGCTATCGGAGACTCAGCTTGTGTTGAAGTGGATTTACTAGGCCTATATATTTTCTTTCTTTTTTTTCTCTCATGGTATAATGGGGTTTGGTGCATGTATACTGTGTAGTTTTTTGGAAAATGCATCCTTGCTCATCTTTTAAGCTACAGTGGATTATCTTCTTGGTTCCAGAATACGGACTCCGTCTTGGAAGTCAGATCTTCATAAAAGAAATGACCCGTACTGGTCTAGCAACCAAAGATGGCAACCTTCATGAAGGAGATATCATTCTCAAGGTCTGTTCTGGTTTTACTGCTAGCAGTTTGGCAGGCACTAGTTATAGTGGTTATTCTGAACTAAGTCATGTTATAGTCAAGTTCACTATTAAACTTGAGCACAATGTGGACTTGTTTGTTGTTGTTGCCTTTTTATGTCCAGATCAATGGTACAGTGACAGAGAACATGTCTTTAGCTGATGCCCGAAAACTGATTGAGAAATCACGTGGGAAACTCCAGCTGGTTGTTCTCAGGGACCGAAAGCAGACACTGCTCAACATTCCTTCACTGAACGACAGTGACTCAGAAATGGATGGTGAGGTTTAATGTGGATCCAAAGTTCTGGACTCTGTCCAAGGACAAAACGGAGCTGATATTGTTTTGCTGTGGTAAAGTGATACTAGGTTCTTTAAGAAAAATAATGAAACACAAACAAACCTAAGTAATAGTCAATTAAGCATCAAGTCCCCATTCTTCAGGTGAAAATAATTTCATAGTAACCATATAATTACATTTTAGGAAGGGGCGGAGATAGAAGAACCAATGTTGGTCTGGCAAAATCAGTCTTACTTCTTGGAACAAGCAAATCAGTCGCTTTAATAAAAAAATTTAAAAACAAATGCATTGGACTGGTCTCTCCTTCTGAGGGCATTAACATTCATGGCAGCATTCAAATGGAGGGAAGAAATGTCAGGACAAGAGGAAATTAAGTGCCCCTGGATAACTGGTTTCTATTCCCAGTAATTGTTCTATACAAGTGTATGAGCTGTATCTCTTAGCATAATCTTGCTTTGGGAAGGGCTCAGAATATTTGGGGGAGCAGGATGTTAAATTATTTGGAACAAGATACTTGCTTTTCTGGTGTCAGAATATGGGGTGGAACTTTCTGTAGGTTTTACTGTGAAGTCTGAGGTGCAGTTCAAATCCGAGGGCCACTCTGTTTCCTTTGCCACTAAAGGGCAATGATGTGAGGACAGCTGATGTGAAGGTGGTCTTCGGTTTGGAAACCTCCATGACACCTCAAATCAAAGCCTGCTAACGCTAGCTAGCACAACTGTGGTATGCTCAAAGTAGTTGTATGATGTGACTGTGTTTCTCGAAGGTTGTGTGAGACCTTCCTGAAATATTTTTGGAGGGTGGAGAGGTAGAAGCACTAAAAGGCACTTTTTGGACCTTTGTCAAATCCAACTTGAAACAAGAGTGGGCTGAGATGTTCAGTGTATCCTATATCTGAAAACTTTGTAAATACGCATGGTGATCAGGTGAGCAGATTACTTAAATAAATACTGCATTTCTTGATCTGCCACTCTCTTTACAGATATTTCTGAAATAGAGTCAAATAGATCATTCTCCCCTCAAGACGACAGATTACATCATTCTGATCTAGATTCACATTCATCCAATGAAAAACTGAAAGAGAAACCAAAGTAAGAAACTGTCTTCTCTAGTTCATTTTTATCATGCTTGTCAAATAAGTTATTCAAATATATGCATTCTTACCTGATTTCATGACATGTTTTTTCTATTTCTTTCTTTTAGTGCAAAAGAGGATCCCTCCAGTAGGATGTCCAGAATGGGAGCAATGCCTACTCCATTCAAATCGACTGGTGACATTGCTACTCCTGTTACAGCTGTAGACTCAAACAAAGAACTGAAGTACCAAGATGACCCACCAGGTGAGAACCTGAAGGTTTTGGTTGCTTTTTTTTCCCCTGGCCACAGAATGTCTATTCCCTCAACCATGTTGACAAAGCTGGTATGCTTGTTGTGTCAGCCCCACCCTGACACACAGAGAAGAGGTCTGTCTTTGCTTTGTGGTGCAGGGAAGAAACACCTGATATTATTTGACAGTAGTTGCTTATTAGAATCACCACTGGAAAAAAGCAAATACTCTCCTAGAACATCTGCTGTTAGCCTGTTGCCCTAAGCAGATGAATAAAATCTGATCTAGATTGCCTGAAAAAGTTGTGTATCCCTTCCTTGAACTCTTTGTTCTTTTTCAAGAATTAAAAAAATAGAAATAAATGAATTTTTGTGAGACATGCTTGATTTTTAAATCTGTGTTAATCTTTGGCATGAAGGGTTTGATTGCTATCTGATAGCTAAAAATTCCTGCCATTTATAACTTTTTCAGTATCTCAGTAACTTCTTTTGTCTTTTCTTTTACATTTAGTGCCTCAGCCAAAAGCAATTACACGAACAATTCTTAAACCTAGCCCAGAAGATGAAGCAATATATGGGTAAGGTGGCACTTGCTGAGTTCTTTTGCACTCAGTATTCTTCCAATGACCAGTACCTGATTCTTGGCTGCATGGGTTTGTGCTCTTTCTCCTATTGGGAGTGATACTCCCTTTTACATCTTAATGCCAAGAAGAGGTGACATGGCTTCTAACTGATGTTATTTGTATTCAACTTAGTTTTAGAAATATATGCCTGGAATCTACCTGGAAGGTATAGAACACCCTGTGTTTCTGGGCTTGCATGGGAACATATGCAAGAGTTTTGTTTTATTTTACTTTTATTAATAGGAAATCAATTTACATGTTTTCTTTTGAGAGTTTCCAAATACAGAATTTGAAGAAATAGGAGTGTTGGGATTGTAAGGAGAAGCCTAAAGTTTTGAAAATGTTCTGTAGCTTGGTGTATTTTCTGAAATGGATTTTCTTCCCAGATCTTTTCTGGGTTGGACCCTGCGTATGTTGTCATTGATGTGCAAATTAATCAAGTGATTATTTTGGTGAAGGGGAATTTATAATACGGGCTTAGGGTATTACTGAGAATGGTTGACAGATAAGTAGTGTCCTCTGAGTTGGAAGGTCACTCAGGCATACAGCTTTTCTGACAGCAAAAAAGCTGAGCCTAATCCAGTAGTCTCTCCCACTGCAATGTGGAAAGGCTGATTGTTAACATATCTGTAGATTATACTTGGAAATATTTCTCATTATAAGAAAATTTGAAGCCTTCTAGCAAACATGTTAAAGAGTAAAGAATATAGTTTATCAGTTTAATTCATATGACAGTTCTTTAGATTATAGAAGAAAAAACAATGAGTATGATTACTCATAACTCAGTCTGTTTCCACAAAAACTACAGGTGTTCATATGAGAGAGGATACAGCAGGTAGGGAAATACTTTGGGGCTTCAAAAATAGGGACCTAATTCCCTGTTCAGTCAAGTCTGTGCTTGCCACTTAGTCATTCTACCTAGTTCATTTTCCACTCTGAAAAATGCAAATTTTCTGCTTCCTGCTTTCACTGAAGAGTTACCGAGGTAAATACAGCCTATATAGTGAAAGAAAGGGCAGAAGAATGTTATTCAACGATATTGTTAAAGACTTGCAATTTTTTTTTTTCTTTTGGCATCCTAGTATTGTTATATGCTTAATATCTGGCCTTACTTCCTTTTTCTGTTTGTAAATCTTGTAGTCCTAATACAAAAATGGTGAGATTCAAGAAGGGGGACAGCGTGGGTCTACGACTGGCTGGTGGAAATGATGTAGGGATATTTATTGCTGGAATTCAAGAAGGTACCTCAGCTGATCAGGAGGGACTGCAGGAAGGAGATCAGATTCTTAAGGTATGAGTATGTGCCCCTGAGGTGCAAATAGCTTCTGTATACTCTTGTTTGCTTCTTAGTGGAAATATGGGAGAAATTATGATCTTAGGAAATCAAATTATTGCTTTGGAAGGGTGTATATATGGTGGAGGGATCTTACAGAAATGGGTTTTTGAAGGAGAATTGTGTACCAAGCTTTAGTTTGTTTATAATGTTGTGAAAGGAGTAGTTAAATATTAATCAAGAAAAAGGCTGCAAGATGGGACAATAAATTTTTTGTACAATGATTCTTCCTAATCTTAGAGGGGGAAAAATTGGGGTCATCATAATTTTCTTCTTTCTTCTTTCTCCAGTTTCTTCAGGTTATGGTGATTTAATTTTCAACTTTCTGATTTATATCATCTGTGCCTCTTAATCCCTTCATTCTGCTTTTTTTCTGAAAATCCACATGGAAGGCTAATGTAGTTTTCTCTCTACCTCTTTTCTCTTGCCCCTTCTGGAGGCTGTTAAAGTTGAAGAAACAATCTAGCAGTGTACAACCAGAACCTCGTTATTTCAGGAAGATTACTGCTAATAGCTGGGAAAAAATATTTACAAGAAACAATCGTATTGTCTTTTTAAAAATAATAAGGAAAGAGAATATTTAAGATATTTTCAGATTAAAGAAAAATTGGTGGTATTCTTTTTATTGTTGATTTTTCAGTTGTTTTTGGGGTTTTTTTGGTATATAGGTAAACACTCAAGACTTCAGAGGCATTGTTCGGGAAGAAGCCGTTTTGTATCTCTTAGAAATTCCCAAAGGTGAAACTGTGACAATTTTGGCTCAAAGCAAGTATGAAGGTAGGTGCTTTGAAAAAAATGCATGTGTATCTATGAAGCTTTTAAGCTGTGCTTTGTCAGTGAAACCACAAATAATCTCTCTTGCGCTTGTTATGCTATGTTTTATAGCATTTTAGGTGCTCTCCTTTTCACTAGCTGAGAAGATAGCTGTATTCCATATATATAATGGATGTGTGATGTGTTTTTCAGAGTACTTCTCCATGTCTTTCATTATTAGCAAATAGCAACTCTTAATCCTGAAAAGTGGTAAGGTACCGTTCGTTCTTCTGCTTTTCTGTCTGTAGCAGCTGGGAGAAGATCTGCTGTTAGCATTCCTTTTCTGCTGAGCCTTGGCAGTCATGAGGGATTTGGTCAGCTGCAAATGGACAGTTTTATTCATGAGCAGTTAAGGAGCAAGCAAAGCTTTCTTGCTTTCCTGTTGGGAAAAGGAAAGAAGACTGTAAGACCGTAGTACCATAGCTGCTTTTTGCATTTGGAATGTGCAAGTACCTCCTTGCCCCGGAGCTGTAAGGGCCATACACATACAAGTATGGAACACTCCTGATAAGTGTGTGTAGGGCAATGAATGTGAATGCGAATGAAAGTCTGAGTTTTTACATCTTTCTGAGCAGACATGTAGAACTTCAAACCTATATTTCCTAGAACCACAGCTTAATCTTTCTTTCAAGTGTAAAAAGATATAAACTAAAAGAGAGGTCTTGTTTTAGTCTACAGAGACATCATGGCCTGTGGCAGGGGAGATTCATTCTTCATCAGGAGTCACTTTGAGTGTGAAAAAGAGTCACCACAGAGCTTAGCATTCACCAGAGGGGAGATCTTTAGAGTAGTTGATACACTGTATGATGGCAAACTGGGAAACTGGCTGGCTGTGAGAATTGGAAATGAACTGGAAAAGGGTCTCATTCCAAATAAGAGCAGGTAAGGTGGCACCGTATCTTCCTACCCATTGTTAGAAGTAAGAATTCCCCCCCCCGCCAAGTTATTTTTCCTCCCTATGTCATACTTTTCTTCCTTTTTGTTTCCCTCTACAAGAATGTATAAATAGTTTTTTCTTTATTTTTACAAGAATTGTGCCTGTAAAAACTGCAAATTGTAGAACCATGGCATTATGCAAGGAGACAATGAGAGAGGGTGGTGGTATCTACATGCTAGATCATGTATTTGCAGCACCTAGTGCTTCTGTCTCAGCAATCAACCAAGCTTTGAGCACTAGTTGCTTCAGTTCCTCTTCCAGAAAATGGGTGGTGGGTCCTATTTTTGTTTGCTTTTTGCTTTTTTCCCCCACCTTCTTCTTTGTCTGTCCACACCAAATCAAATCAAAACAAAAAAACTAAACAAAAAAAAAATCCTTCACCTTGGGAAGCTCATGACTCTGTGTGCAAAAATACTCTGGTGATTAATCTTTTAGAAGAACTTCGGTGTTTGAATTTCTTATGTATATCCTTATGGATAGTGTGTTAAGTATTTACGCTGAGGCTATATTTTTGGTAGCTGCAGTCTGTATTTTTGTGTGAAATATTGAGTGAACCACAGCAACATTTTTGCTTAAATATGCTTTCCTAGTCAGAATTCATGGGAGGTAATAGTAAGTGTTCAAATGTGTACAATGAGTAAAAGTATTACAATTAATCAGAAAAAAAACCCTAAAAACCAACGAGACTGTAGCTGAATTTTTAGACTATAGCTTTTAAGTTCTTGAGTGTGGTTGTGATCTTATGATGGAAGAAAGAGCTCACAATTACACAGTACACATGAGTTATGAAATACGCTTCTTATGTGACTCCCCTGTCTGTTTCCTGTTAAGTACATTTTCTCCTCTCTGTTAATTGATCTGACCAAACCAGCCTTTGTTTCTTTGCTGTAGTGACTTAACTTTTGAGGCCTAATGGAGAAGAGAATAGTGACAGTGATTTCTTAGGCCTTCAGTTCTGAGTTGCCGTCTCTCATCACCTCTTTGGATTGGCATTCTTTTATTTATGCTTGTGTTAAGTGACCATTTTAAGAGCTCAGGACTCATTCCTGCCTAGCAACTTGTAGCTGTGGCAAGTCAGAGCTTTGTTCTGTTGATGTGTTTGCTCCAAGGCAAAGGTACCTGAACTTGTCTGCTTTTACTGCCACTCCTTCCTGTCTATCTGGCAAAATACCTGTTGCAAATTCAAAATCCATTTTTCTTCAGTGAAAGTACCCTTGCCCTCTTTGACTGGTTCTGAAGTCTCTACTTTCTCTATCAGAGCTGAACAGATGGCCAGTGTTCAAAATGCCCAAAAGGATGGCTCAAGTGACAGGGCAGATTTCTGGAGAACACGTGGCCAACGATCTGGAGCGAAGAAGAATCTGAGGAAGAGTCGTGAAGATTTGACAGCTATTGTATCTGTGAGCACAAAATTCCCAGCTTACGAGCGTGTTCAGCTGCGTGAAGGTAAGTGAGACTGCTTTGAGCTGGCTGCCCACTTATTGCTGGCTGCTTTAGCATCCAAATGTTTGGTCAGCTAAGAAAGTGATTTCCAACAACTGCTAACAATGTTAAATTACAACAACAGGAAAGGATGACATTTTTCTCAGAATGGAAATTTCTGGGTGCTACTAATTATGAGAAAGCTTTTTTACCCTTTTAAACTGCCGTTGTTCTCTCTTGCCTCTAAATTACACCTGCCAGTTTTAAGGTTTAAAATGAAAAAGGGATGAAAACAGCAGGGCTTTGTTTTCTCAGATTCTTCTTGGCTAGCTCTGAAAGCACAATCCATATGCCTGAGATCAGCCTCAGTCTTCATAAATAGCACTTCAACAGTAGCTTCAGAGCAAATAGAACCCCAGTATTTTCAATGGGTTGTCCAAATGCAATCATGGTTCATGTGGTCAGTCTCCATGACTGTAAACTATCATATTGCTAGTGATGTTGAGCAGATCAAGCTGATTTTCTGGGTAGTAGCACATTACAGTATTCTGGAACAAAACAAACAGTAAAGAGTATTTTAAAGGAGATCCCAGATACCAAGATGAAGACTTGGGATAATGGCATTCCCGCATTAACTCTGAGGACTGTGTTTGCACTTGCTTCTACATGAGCAATAACATAGTTTTACATTTCTTTGCTTCTTCAAGCTACATTGCAGTTGGTTTATCATTTGTGTCTTTATTCACACAAAACCCCCTGTGTCAAGTTTCATGCAGTTTTGATGGATGGAAAGATAAATGAAGATCTGCTGTACGTTTTCAGATATCGAATCTTCTAAATACAATTGCATTAGAAGGAATAAGAAAGCTGTTAAATCGAAACAGTCTATTGCTTTCTCAGCTGGTAAAAGTAGTTTTCTGTATTATGCTGTTGCACAAACCTCTGAGAAATAAATTTTTTAAAATATATTTTTAATACCTTCAATTTATTCTTAACTTTCCATAGTAACTGAGAGTCTTGTCTTTTAGATAGAAATCCAGTCTTATCAGATTTCTCTTTTCTCCAAATACTTTTCTTTCAGCTGGTTTTAAGAGACCTGTGGTGATATTTGGCCCTATTGCAGATGTCGCTATGGAGAAGTTGTCAAATGATTTGCCTCACCTGTACCAGACGGCAAGTAAGTTGTCCTCTTAGTGTCTTTTTCATCCTTAACTGAGAGAATGGATAACTTAATAATCACAGCTGCCAGGCCACTCTAGATAAGCTGAAGTGTTGTCTTTGCAGAGACAGAACCCAGAGACGCAGGTTCAGAGAAGTCAACTGGGGTGGTGCGCTTGAACACTGTGAGGCAAATCATTGAGCAGGTAGGGCATTTCTCTGAAAATTGCTTGTGCTCAAAGGCATGGTGATTGATTTGTTTTCTCCTAAAAATTCCAGAGTACTCAAATTTTCACTGCATCTATTTCTGTAATAAGCTTAATGATAAAGCTGTTTCGAAGATGTTCAACAGTATTTTTGGTAATTTTTACAGCTTTGAACCTGATAGGAAAATTACATTTTCCTTCTCAAGTCCATTCTAAATTTGGATAGAGGAGAATCTGTTTTACCATATGCTTTCTGAATTTGCCATGGAGGCTTTACTGTCCTGAAGTGCTCTACATGCTCTTAACATTCTAAATGTGATATAACTGTGGGAAAACATCTCACAAGTTATGGTCTTATTTGGACACAAATGTCCTGGTTTTCCTAGGATCCCATGTTCCAATCACCTCCTCTTGTTCCCACATGCACCACATTGACTGGCCTTTCTTGTTAACAGGATAAACATGCTCTGTTGGATGTCACTCCTAAAGCAGTGGACCTGCTAAATTATACCCAGTGGTTTCCAATTGTGGTGTTCTTTAACCCAGACAATAAGCAGGGTGTGAAGACCATGAGACAAAGGCTATGTTCTACATCAAACAAGAGCTCGAGAAAACTTTATGAGCAAGCAAACAAACTGAAGAAAACTTGTTCCCACCTCTTTACAGGTAAGGAAGAATGTTTGTTTAACCTGCTTACTAAGAGAGTAGTGTGTGTGTCACTGTGTGAGTCTCGAGACATCTACTTATTACTCTGCATATTAACTCATGCTGGCTGGAACTAAAAGAGTGTGAAGGTGTGGTCATGAGTAATGCCTTCCTTGACTTTTTTCTAAGTTCCTTGTTCTGCCAAATTCTAATGCAGAAGAAATTGTGCGCTGGTGTACTGCCATTAAAAGATAAGTGATTTAATAAGCTTGGAAATGGACCAACAATAAAATAAAAGAGCATCTGTCAATGATCTAAATGAAGTGGCTGTTTAACATTCTCACATACCTAAACCTAAAAGTGTTAAAAAGCAAAGAATGGATAAAGGATTGCATTGCATTTACCGTGTATGTATACCTTTTCCTTCAATTTTTACAGCAACCATTAATTTGAATTCAGCCAACGACAGCTGGTACGGTAGCCTGAAGGATACAATTCAGCAACAGCAAGGAGAAGCAGTATGGGTATCAGAAGGAAAGGTAAGCAGCCAGTCCATACTCTGTGAAGCTATACAGATGTCTCAAAGTATCTCTAGCCTGTAAAAATTGTTCAAAATTTCATTTGCCAGTGGTTGATAGGCTAGACAAATAGTCAGTTGATGTCTGTAACAAAAAAATGTTATTATTCTTTCTGTCACACCTTGGAGCTTTCATCACTAATGCTGTGACTAGGGTAGAAGGATGATGAGGGATAAACGTTTACAGGACTTTTCATTGTGATTCTGCATTAGTTTCTTTCAGTTCCACAAAGTCATTCCTAAGGGTTTGTTTGACCTGATGTTGAGTCTTAACTTGACTTTAATTCTAATTTATTTAGTCTTTGTTCCTTAATTCTTACTGACTTTTTTCTAGATGGATGGCATGGAAGATGATGCCGATGATCGTATGTCCTACCTTACTGCCATGGGTGCAGACTATTTGAGCTGTGACAGTCGGCTGATCAGTGACCTCGAGGATACAGATGGAGAAGGTGGTGCATACACTGACAATGAACTTGATGAGCCTTTGGAGGAACCAAGGATTTCATCTGTTAGTCGATCCTCTGAACCTGTGCATCACGAGGAGGTGAGATGATTGGATTTTTCAATGAGACTGCACTTTGAAATTTCCGAAAACCCTTTATGTATGGCTTAAAAATCAGAGGGGTTTTTTTTAACTGCAGATTTATCTTGCTTCTGATAGTGTTTTAGAGCTACACTGTGAAGAGCAAAAATAATAATAGCTCTGCTTTTTTGCCTAACTTTATAGAATTCCTGATGATGTCTCATCGCCTTGAACTTTTCAATTACATTTGCAGTGATTGTAGTCAGGTTGCTGGCATTCTTTTGAGTCCTGGTTACTATTCTCGAAATCATAAGCTTGAGAGAGAGGAAAAATGATTGAGTTACTGGCTACTGCAGTGATTTTCTCTTATTTTCTTCCACAGAGTTTAAAAAAATTTACTCCAGAACCAAGGGCTCAGTTGAGAAAAGCTGGTAGCAGGGAGATCCTTAGAGAACCGAGTCCACCTCCAGCATTCAAGCCTGAACCACCTAAGGTAAATTTGTAGAAACAAATCTGAATACAAATGTCCTCTTTCTGAAGAACTCTCCAGGGTGGCACATTGGAAAGAGTAATAGACATGATCAGAGACTAGAAAACATTTTTAAATATGGACAGAAAAAATGACTGAAAGTGTTGCAGGATCTAGCAGAAAGAAGATTTACTGGATAACAGTTCTTCTGAAATATATGTGATCTCCAATATATAATTTCCATATGGAATAAGAAAGTAAACTCCTTTTTGTATCTGCTAACAAACTGAGAAGCACTTTTCTAGCTCAGCAAGATCAAAATAGGCTAATCACCAGGAAAAACAAATCTGATGGCTATTACTGTGAAGCACAAAATCAGAATTTACCACCTGACCACCTGATGCAGGAGGGAAAAAATTATAGTATTTGGACACTAAGTTCCCTTTTAGAAATTTTTGAATTCACCTGACCCTGAAGTCCTTTCTTTGTGAGGAGTGGTGCCCTCATATACTCTTAATACTCAAAATACAGGCCAAGTGTGCTGAAGATAGGGCAGAGTAGAACATGTGCTGGGAAAGCAAAAGTGGAATGTGAAATAGAATTGGGTTCTGTTCTAAATTTTAGTTCATGATACTCCACATTAAGTAGTGAAAAATTATTTGGGGCATCAGTTTTCTCTGTGCTGTGCTCTAACACACATAGCTCTGGTAATTCTTAACAAATAAGACAAACAAGTCTAAATGTCCTGGTCTTCTTTAGGCTGATGTGTAGTCCATGAGCATATGTCCAAAACGTTGCAGCAGTTCAAATACCTTTCAAGAGTTTCATCACATAAAGATTGACACTCTTAAATACATAGGCAAAGTGATTACTTTCAAGTTAAAGCCCTCTTTTGAAACTAAAATTATAAATTTTCTGATGTAAACTTTGTGGGTTTTATACTTGCAGGGAAAGTTACAAAACAAAGAGGATCCATATGACTTCCCCAAGAACTATGACTCCAAATCAAGTAATGTTGCTGTCAGCAGTGAGACTTCAACTGTATCAGCAAAAGCAGCACCACCACCTGTGTCTGTGAAACCTGCCTTTGGGCGTCCCATTTTGAGAAACTCTCAGCCAGCAGTCCTGCCTGCAGAGGAGGAGGAGGAGGCGGCAAAGTTGGAAGAGGAAGGAAGCGAACAAGAAAATACTCCAAAATCAGTACTGAGGAAAGTAAAAATATTTGAGGAGATGGATCACAAGGCAAGGATGCAAAGAATGCAAGAGCTACAAGAGGCCCAAAACGCCCGGGTATGAAGAGATGCATTTTCCCCCTCCTGTGCTTTGCAATCTATAGAACAGCCAGAGTCCTGAAAATGAAAATCATGCCTTTTGCATTGTGTTGCTTTTGGAGGGAGAAGTTTGGGAAATTACACATAGAGACATACAGTTGTGTGGATTTGTATATAAAGAGAGGTCATATTTTAAGGTTTTCTATTATAACTATAAAAACCTGACTTCCAATAATCCTGTTGCTTTTGGCAATCCATTGTTCTCAAGTATGGTTTGAATTACTACACTAGCAAAAGATTATGTAATTGTAGGAATATCGATAGGATGTTACCGATTTATGCTTTAATTTAATTTAGTTAATTTCAGATGTAGCTGTGACCTGCTAGGTCCTAGACCCTTATATAGGATCCCTAATGGATAGAGTTAAAAAGAACAGTTATTTTCTTCTACTTTCTTTTAAAGCTTGAAATAGCCCAGAAGCATCCGGATATTTATGCCGTCCCTGTCAAAACACAGAAGTCAGAACAGAACTGGCCCCAGCCGATGAGGTAAGGTGTATCCCGTTCCAAGCATTCTGTCTTGATTCTTGACTTCACTAACAGGAGGAAAACTGATCTTGCCAGCTTTGTTCATACAAGTCATCCTGCTGTGGTATATCGTTTTGTTGTGGTGCCTCAAAGATCATTGTAAAGGTGGGGCAAAATTTTAGTGAACTCTTCAGGGAACTTATTTCAGGATTTCTTTTTCTTTTAGTTCATTTATAGTATTTGAGTCATCTAGAAAGAAACACTATATTCTTTCACTGAAATATTTGCAGAGCCAGTTTTTTGCCCCAATCAGTATTACACAGAAGCTGGCCTGCATTCATGTCCTCTGATGTCCATTCTACCTCTGCTAGATACTTGCTGACTGTTAGTCTATCCTAACAAATAATTGCTGTTCTAATAACACTTAAGTACTTGAATGATTATTCTTTACAGATATGTAGTGTAAAAACTGTATGTAGGTAAAAACTAAGGATGAAAGTTGTCTCATGCGACCCATCAAGTCTCATGAAAGTAGCAGTCTTTCATTAAAATTCAGTGAATTCTGGATGGGTTGACCACTGCGTCATCCTACCCTACACACTGCACATTTCTGTGATTGAGCAGTCACCTAGGCAAGAGCTGACACACTGCATGATGGATTTTGTTTTCTGCTCTTCAGGACTCTTCAGTTTTCCTTGCATCTTAGTAATAGCCAGTAGGAACGGGACTTTTTTTCCTAGAGAGTCAAATGCTTTGATGTCCCAGTAAATAAACTAAAATGCAAAAATGGAAACCTGTTATTTTCTGGATTTCTTGGCAGGTTCAGAAAAGTGTACCTTTTTATATAGCATTGGAAGCCTTATAAAAGTAATGAAAATTAATCTTTCACCATATTTGCAGAGTGTTTTCTTACATGTGGAAATCAGTGTTGTTGGCTTTTTACAGGAATGTTAATGATTGGCATAGAAGGGAGAATTTAAGCCCTGGGAGAAAGCTGTAAGGAGAATACCATCTTGTTTTTCCAGAACATGGGTTGCAAAAATCATGGGTTTTGAAACTGAGGAAATACCCTTCCTTGACAGATTCTGTATTTCTATGCCTACTTAATGTCACATCAAATGTGTGGCACTACAGGGTATAAAAAGCAAATGTGTGGGTTATTTCTGCCCACTTTTAAGGCTAAGAGCCTTAGCAAGAGCCTTGAGTGAAAAAGCTACCAATTTGAGTGAAAAGGCTACCAGTTTAAGAAATGTCACTTAAGAAGTCTTTGGACTTTGAGACAGAAGACTGAGGATGCAAAAGAATAAGGAGACATAGAAAAAGTGCTTTGCAAAACTGGTTAAGGGACACGTCAGTTGGGGCAGTAGCAAGGCTGAAAACCTCTCTGCTCTGGGAATAGAGTGCTGTAAAGCTATTGATGTCTGTGTGTGTGCAGGAGTGTTTAAAATTTTAAATCTGGCATTTTTCCAGGTAGGTTGAGTAGATCAAATCTGAGCATCGTCCTCCAGCTTGGTGGAAATAAGATGCCTCTCCAGATAGGTTTATCATAGTCATGCAGTTTTTTATTGGCTAGAAGGGGTTTCATTTGCTCCATCTGCCTTTCTAAGCTGTATGTAGCCATAAAGCAGATATTAAGTACAACTATTTTTCATTTTTTCATAATGGAAGTAGACATGATCTCTCTCTTTTCCCATTCTGTGTTAGCTCCAGGCCTCCAGAACCCCAGAAGCCACCTGTTAGACCTTACCTGGAGAACCGTGCCAGTTACGGCAGCGATGTGGAGGAGGAGGAGGAGGAGTACCGCCGGCAGCTGGCAGACCACTCTAAGAAGGGCTATTATGGACAGCCATCCAGATACAGAGACACAGAATTGTAGGCTTGCTAGTGTGTCCATGTCTAACACTCTCTTGAAGTTTCTTCCTTCGCAGCCAAAGTGGAGCAGTAGTTAGTCCTGAAAAGCTGTATTTTCACTGGGGTGGTCTTAGAGGGTACGCTACTCAACTGAGACATATCTACACACTGGAACTGGAAGAGTTCATTTTTTGGGGATATTATTTTGTCAGTGTCTATGAAAAGAAATCACTATTGCCTGAATGCTGTTGCCTGTTTTATAAGGACCAAATCCTTAAAGTTTGTGTTAATTCTTGGTATTTTCATATTTTAATATAAGCCCCCCCTTTTTCCTTTTTATTAATGCTGCCTTTTTGGACTGTTCTGCTGTGTTATGAAAGCATGATCCCAGAGATACACTTCCTAATGCAATAGAACTAAATGTGAAAGTGTATTTGAAGAACAGTAAGTGCCTTTAACAAGAAGTATCTGAAGCTGTTTTGACATCTGATACTTGGTGCAAAGCCATAACACACTAAAAAAGGGGATTGAATGTTTTACCTATCTTTATTTTTTATCAGTTTCACGGTAACAATTTTCCTTGCATGTTATTTTTCTAAGTTCATAGATGCATATGCAATATTCATAAATACTGACTGTACATATTAAAGGTGCAATTGACTGGGTGGTTGGAAAAGACCAGGATGTGCTTAAACAGAGAAAACGGTGTAGAAATTCAGTCACATATTAAAATTTACACAGACTGCAAATAATAAAGTATATATTCTAGACAAACCTTGTGTATCTCATTTTTCTTTTGAACTGTATTAGTGTATAATTGCTGACCTCCATGAGTATACACTGTTTCAGTTCAGAGTCTCCTCTCCTTTTGTTCAAGTAACTGGGAAACATCACTGCTGATGTGTTTCACAGTGTTCTGAACATCATTTTAAAATCTGCTGTGATTTAAAACTGGTGCAGAAATATGGAAGTCCTGCGTGGGACTTACCTTTTAGAGTATTAAGTTTTGCCTCACCATTTCTGCTCTTCATCCTTATACAATAAAAATTCCTGAAAGTGTCATAGAGAAAAATTTCTTTTGATCATACAATATGAAAGATGGTTTTTCTAATGGTCGTCTAAAAATAAAATGCCTTCCAACTCTAACCATTATATGATTCTATATTAGGAAAATATTCTTCACTGAGAGGGTGGTTCAGCACTGACTGGAACAGGCTCCCCAGGGAAGTGGTCACAGCACCAGCCTGACAGAGTTCAAGAAGCGTTTGGACAATGCTCTCAGCCACATGGTGTGACTCTTGGGGATGGTGCTGTGCAGGGCCTGGAGCTGGACTCAGTAATCCTTGTGAGTCCCTTCCAGCTCAGGAAGTCCATGATACTGTAACACTCTCTTTAAAAAGGCAGGATTTTCTTGTTGAAGCAATAGGATGAGGAAACTTGTGCTGCTCAGATTAGAACCATTTATGTTGGAAGAGACCTCCTCGATCATCAAATCAAACCCTAAACTGAACAGTCCACCACTAAACTATGTCCCTACCACATCTACACATCTTTAAAATTCCTACAAGAGATGGTGACTCAACCACTTGCCTGGGCCGTTCTAATGCCTGACAGCCTTTTCCATGAACAGATTTTTCCTAATACCCAATCTAAACCTCCCCTGGTCCAACTTGAGCCCATTTCCTCTTGTCCTGTTACCTGGGAGAAGACTGACCCCCATCTCACTACAACCTCCTTGTGGAGAGCAATAAGGTCACCCCTGAGCCTCCTGAGCCTCCTTTACTCCAGGCTGAACACTCCCAGTTCCCTCAGCTGCTCCTCACAGGACTTGTGCTCCAGACCCCTCACCAGTTCCATTACCCTTCTCTGGACACGCTCCAGCCCCTCAATGTCTGTTCTGCAGTGAGGGGCCCAGAACTGAACACAGCACTCGAGGTGTGGCCTCACCAGTGTCAAGTACAGGGGGACAATCCCTGCCCTGGTCCTACTGGCCACGATGCCATTGGCCGCCTTGGATACCTGGGCACACACTGGCTCATGTTCGGCCCCTGGTGACAATCACCCCTAGGCCCTTTCCTCTTGGGCGATTTTCCAGCTGCCCTGGCCTCAGCCCATGGTGCTGCTTGGGGTTGTTGTGACCCAGCATGAGAGGGGTTCACAAGGGCAGGACCTGGCACTGGGTCATGTTAAACCTCATACCAGTGGCCTTGACCCATTGATCCAGTTTGTCCAGACCCCTCTGCAGAGCCTTTCTACCCTCGAGCAGATCAACATTCCTGCCCAACTTGGTGTCACCCACAAACTGACTTGAGGAGCACTTGATGCCTTTCCAGATCATTGATAAAGAAGATACCAATATAATACAAATATATGATATAAATTTACAGAACACATAAAATGCATCGATTTAAATGCGGTGTAACGGAGCTAAGGGGTAAGGAGCTAAGCTCCTAGAGAAGCTGTTTGGGATCGGTCCGTACCGCGGCAAACAGCGGCTGTTCCCGAGGCTCCGGCAGCGGACGGCGGGAGGCGCTGGCGACACTTGCAGGCTGCCACCGGGGCCGCCCGGCTCCCAGCCGCAGCCCCGGGAGCGCGGGGATCATCGGGGCGGGCAGGCCGGACGTGGTGCGGCAGGGTCGCAGCTCCCTCGCCGGCTTCCCGGCCCCCACTGACTCAGGGATCATCCACCTCAACCAGGATGAAGAGGCTGAACTTAACTGGATTCACGGGGAAACACTGTGACAAGTGATAAGGAAAAGGCTGAGGTACTGAATGCCTTTTTGCCTCAGTCTTGAACAGTAAGGGCAGTTGTCCTCTGCGTTCCCGGCCCCCTGAGAGGGAAGACAGAATCTTTATAAACGACATGGACAGTGAGATTGAGCGCTGGTCAGCAGATTTGCAGATGACATGAAACTGAGTGGTGCATGTGACACAAAAGCAAAAGGATGGGATGCCATCCAGAGGAACCTGGACAAACCAGAGAAGTGGGCCCACAAGAATTCCATGCAGTTCAAGAAGTCCAAGTGCAAGGTGCTGCACTCGGACCAGGGCGATCTGAGACGTGAGTACAGAGTGGTAACTGAGCTCACCAAGAGTATCCTTGAGGAGGAGGACTTGTGGGTTCTCATTGCTGAAAAGCTGAACATGAGGTAACAATGCACTGGCAGCCCAGAAATCTGAACATGTCCTGTGCTGCATCCAAAGCAGCGTGGGCAGCAGGGCCAGGGAGGGGATTCTGCCCCTCTGCTCTGCTCTGGTGAGACCCCATCTGCAGTGCTGCATCCAGCTCTGGGGTCCCCAGCACAGGGGGGACATGGACCTGTTGGAGAGAGTCCAGAGGAGGGCATGAAAATGATCAGAGGGATGGAGAAACTCTCCTATGAAGAAAGGCTGAGGCAGCTGTGGTTGGTCAGCCTGGAGAAGACCTTGGGGGTGATCTTACAGCACTCTCCTGTACCTAAAGGGAGTCTACAAGGAAGCTGGAGAGGGACATTTAACAAGGATATGTAGTGGTAGGACAAGAGGCAGTGGCTTTAGATTGAAGTAGGGTAATTTTAGATTAGATATTAAGAAGAAATTCTTTACTGTGAGGTTGTGAGGCACTGGAACAGGCTGCCTGGAAAAGCTGTGGATGCCTCATCCCTGGAAGTGTTCAAGGCTGGGCTGGATGGAGCTCTGAGCAACCTGGTCAAATGGAGGGTGTTCCTGCCCACGGCAAGGGGGGTTGGAACTAGATCAGGAACAGGTTGGAAAAGGATCACAGAATCATTTACATTGGAAAAGACCTCTGAGATCATCGAGTCCAGCCTTTGACCAATCACTACCTTGTCAACTAAACCATAGCATCAAGGTCCCTATCCAGTTATTTCTTGAACACCTCCAGGGATGGTGATTTTACCACCTCCTCAAGCAGTCCATTCCAATGCTTAACAACCCTTTCCATGAAGAAATTCTTCATAATGTCCGACCTGAACCTGAGGCTGTGTCCTCTTGTCCTGTCCCTAGAAGAGGCTGACCCCCAACTGGCTACAGCCTCCTTTCAGGCAGTTGTAGAGAGCAATAAGTTCACCCCTGAGCCTCCTTTTCTCTGGGCTAAACACCCCCAGCTCCCTCAGCCGCTCCTCACTTCCAAGGTTGCTTCCAACCCAAGCCACTCTATCACCTATAAGAGAGAAGACTGGCACATATAGCTGTATAGAAAGCATAATGGAGAAAAATATTTTCTTTCAACATGGGCAGTGTCAAGCTAGATGGGGAAGAAGCTGTCTTGTGCAGTGACAAACCAAACCTACTTGCACTCCTTTGTTACACACTGACTTTTAAAAATCAGTGTGTTTTGACTGAATGGAGAAAAGAAACTGGTATCTAGAGTAGATTAAATGGTTTAACACAGGGTAGTTATAAGAGGTCAAAAGATTACTATTTTGCAGGAATGTTCTGTGTCAATGCTCCATTTGCCATCCTATACACAGGTTGAACTTTCCATTTGTCTTGGTGCCTGAGATGAAAGAACCCATGGATAGCAAATATTCATTTAATTCCTCCATTGCATTATAAAATATAATGAAAAGTTTCCATTAGAGAAGTAATTTCCAGCATTTTAAAGATGTTAGAAAGGCAAAATTGTGCATTTGTTCAACTTTAGTCTTCTGTAATGAATATATTATGTAGCTAGACAATCTTTCAGGAGCAAATCTTTTTTGCGAATTGAAGACTAGATAACCTTTCCAGAATAATGATCTGTTAGGTCTACTTGGAAATACAGCTGTGCTTTGTCAACTCTTTTCCTCATTTCATTCCAGCTTAGAGTGGTTGGTCTGTGCTTCACCCACAGGCAGAGAAATAAACAGCAATCTGTGCTGCAGCTTCACATCGCCCAGTTACTCCTTCCAGTCATTACTTTTAATGAATTGTTTGTTCTTGAACCGAGAAGTAAAGATAGATGATTAGAGTAGATTGTGTCCTGAATCATGCAATGTCACTGCTATGCTTTGCTTAGTGCAATGGTCAGGAAACTGGCTGACTGTGGAGGAACAATTTATTGTTATTAGACAAACACACACACACACAAACAAAACCAAACAGAAACCAAACCCTGGTGGACTAAGTCAGGTGTAACTGTTCTGAAAGAAAGTGTAGACAACAAGTTAAGACAGACAAGAAAATAAGACACCTGGACCTACCCTATCTTTTTAAGAAACACAGAAGAGACTATCTTCTATTTTTCCCTCTGTGACACTCAGGATGGTATTCTCAGCTCTTCACTAAGAAGGAAACCTGGACAAAGCTATTTTAACTTGTGTGTCTGGGAGATATAATGAATATAATGAAGTTTATCTGTTTTAATCACTAGAACGATTAAACTCATATAATAATTACAGTTTTGCAAAAATACTTGTGTATAATTTATGGAAATTGTTGTAGCATTTTGTAATAATTTTCTTGACGTATATATGTTTTTTACTGATTTCTGATGCACTTCAGGCCAGTTTTCCAAATAAACATTCCCATAAGTGAAAAGATTTCATCTCATGTTACACTTTTTGTATCCCACTCTGATTGTTTTTACTCTTTGTTGTCATAGCTGATAGGGGATACATTTTTCCATACCCTGGCAGCACACCCAGTCCAAGTTTGCTTAAGCAACTTTTTAAAGCCTCCCAAATAATGACATGCTGAACGTAAAGGAAGCTCTAAACCAGCATCAAGCCTCCCAAATAATGACATGCTGAACGTAAAGGAAGCTCTAAACCAGCATCATCAATCTGCTTGGAGTGACTACCAGACCGGGAATGAAGCCAACCACAGAGCAGTGGGTGCAACAACAGAACAAGAATACTGTAGGAATGAAGCCTAGAGCCATGAGATACGTCATGAAGGGATGAGTGTAGGCATGATGGCTTGTTGATGGGTGACAGGTCATCAGGAGGATTGTAGCTGACCCTTACCACTGCAACTGGCCAGGTGGAACAGGGAGTGACACCAAGGTGTCCCCATTGTGTTCTGTTCCACTCTTGCACAAGACCCACAGATTTTGTAATCTCTCTCTGTATCCTTCATTATCATATAACGTGGCTGCTCCCTCTCTGCATTCGTGCTGGCAGTAACAGGGATTTGGCTGCAGTCTCACGTTCACTTCTCCCATATGTATAAACTGGTAACTGAAATCCTTCATGGCAGAGGATGAGAGTGCAAGCACCTTGCAGACAAGTCAGTGGGCTTGCTCCTCTCTCCTCCCCAAAGCAGGGACACCTCTTTGGTAAGATTTGACCTCCAGTTGTGTCAGAGTACACCTGGGAACACTTGCACATAGCACCATACACTTTTTCGTGTCTAGTGAATCTATCTCTGGAAATCTAACAAGAAGCTATAACCTGACACCCCAATAAACTGAACTGTTGGTGAATCTAGGTTCTTGAAAGTTCTTATTCAAGTCGACCAGGCTGTGTTTAATTATTAAGCTGCACTATTTTTGTGACTCTGTGGTTGCGAATGAGACCAGACTTACAGTGTAACCCTCACCATTGGTGCCTCTGGGATCTCACTGAATGTGACTGGACTTAGAGTGACAAGTTGGTTCTAATCAGAGGTTAAGCCCAGCTGCACCTAGCCCGTCTGTTCTCTGGGGACCAGCTGGAAACCAAGGGGATTTATTTTCTGCCCATCTTCTATACTCTTTAAGCAACAAATACACAGCCAGGTGTCAGACTAAAAAACCAGTTAGCTGACCTCTTCATCCAGACAGTATCACTTACAGACTGTTGCCTTTGCAATCACACATATATTCACAGGAGGCAGAGGAGACAGCAAAACAGCAGTTTTAGACCAGCTTTCATCAAAATACAATTAAAAGCATGGGCCAGATATCCCAAAGTACTGTGATAGTCCTCACCGCCTCTTATTACATGGCAAGGGAAGGCAAAAGGCTGAACTGTACTTTTTGTCATCCCTTTTCATTCTCCCCATTTATTGCCAGAATTCAGACCTGTACTCAATTGGCATTGATATTAGCTGTTGCTCAGTTACTCATATGGCGGAAAAGGAGTATTTTGTCCAAGTATCTAACTTCTTCCCATGTTACTGTTTGTATTTTCATGGCATTTATAGTCTCTAAGTGAGATCCAGGCTTCATTTAATTAGCAGTGTTTATGTATCAAAACCCATATATTAACACATATTTTTGTACACACACACACACACACACACACACATTCTAATGATATGTATCCATCCTTTGAGTCGAAATGGTTGTAAGAAATAAAGATGAGGAGAAAGAAAATATTTTTCCTGAAAGAAAATAGGTAGAGAAAACTTAATTGAAGCTTGGAAGTATAAATCATGCTGTAGGAGACAGGATGGCAGTAGTATTCAGCAGGTCCCTGACCCATCATTGAGAATGTTACTTTATTTCAGCATGTTCTTCCACTGCTAGAACATTAAGAAAACAAGTATTTATGTAACTCTTTATTTTAAATTCTCATTATACATCCTGTAGAATTTTAGTAGTAGAGAGAATAAATAATCTAACATATATATATTATATTCTAATATCCAGCTGAAATAAAAAGAAAGTAACAAAACAAAAAGACTATGAAGTCATAAAGCAGAAAATGAAAGTGTTGTCAAAAGCATACACAGGGGGGAAAACCTTAAAAACCAACAAATGATGAAAGAAAACTTCTCCTATAGAATAATTAAATGTCAAGGTTTTGAAGAAATGGGAGTCTACAAATGACTTCAAAGCACCCAGCACAGCACTCAGAATCTATACACAGGAAAAGAGGAACATTAGAGCTTGTCTTTATTATGAATGCTTTTGGCTTGATACAAATTGGCCTCATACTGTCATGCACCACCATCACTTCCAGTCTTCAGTGCAACCACCTCCCTTTGCAGCAAAGAAAAGTGATCGAGAACAGCCTGCGACTCTTGGATAAAATGGGCAAAAAGTTTCCTCAACAATGTCTAAGAGAGAAAACGTCCTTCAGATTTCCTATGCAGGTTCTGCAGCCCAGGCAGAAAGAGGCTGTTGGAGTTGCCATTGAAGAGATCTTCCAACACATCTTCTATATCTTTAGCAAAAATCTGACTCGAGCTGCCTGGGATGGAACAGCTTTGGATGAGCTCCAAAATGGACTTTATCTGCAAATTGAGCAATTGGAGGCATGTGTAATCAAAAAGCACACCCACTACCGTCGGAGTAAAGAAGACAGCAGGCTGAAACTGAAAAAGTACTTCCAAAAAATAGACTGTTTTCTCAAAGACAAACAACACGACCTGTGCTCGTGGGAGATCAGCCGCGCAGAAATGAGGAGATGTCTCCAGTTGATTGATAAGGTGACAAGGAAGCTTAAAAACTAAGGTACAAAGATTTTAACCTCACATAATTTATAATATTTATAAACAAATATTATAAATAACATTTATTATTTGTTCTATGAGCTATCTTGTGGCAGTGCTCTGGTTAATTTTTATTATATTTAAATAATTATGCTTCTGAAATTTAATTTTGCAAATGTAATGCATTATTCAATGTAATGTAATTTGTTTCCTTGGTAAGCAAAGTGTCTACTCTAGCTATAAATTAATCTATATGAATTTTCAGTGAGGGTTACTCCCTAGGAAGATATTGCAACCTTTGACAGATAGTGACATCTTGTTTTCTGCTGAGAAAACATGCAGCTACTTTCCATCTCTATTTCACCTACAAGCAGAGAATCGCGTATTTGTGAATGAACAATATATCCCATGCCTCACAGGAATTGCTAGATTTGTACTGATTCAGACTGCATCAAAGATAAAGTAGTATATTGCTTATTTAAGTGGTAGTATCTTAGGCTGAGAATATGCATTTTTCTTTGAAAGTTTGTATCCTCTTTTCCAAGCGTGCAATTTTTTTTACATTTGAGTAATTCTAACATTTGCTTTGTTCAAAGATGGAAAGTAATTATAGAAGGATTTGTCTAAATAGTACATTTTTTGCAGTAGTTGTGGCTTCTGTAGTAACTTCCCAATTGGACAGTGTTACTCTTAATTGAAACACATTTGCCTGTAACTCTTTTGGAGCAAGGCTTTTATTCCCTCCTGCAGTGTTTCCAATTCACTTCAAGTTTTTTCAAAAGATTATTTGACGTAACTTTTCTATGTAAAAGTACCCTAAAGCCACATCTGCCCATGGCACATTCTGCTTGCTGATATTTATCCTGGCTACTGCAATCTCAAACATCACCATCCAATACTGTGCTTTACTGCTGCTGAAATCTGCCTCTTTCCTTTTGCTCACAAATTGAACCACACAGATGTATAGCCATCCAATTAACTTCCCCTCCAAACCACACAGCCTTCAGCAATAATTACAGTATAATCAAATTATTTAAAACATCTTCCAATAAAACTGGGCCTGGATTTTACCCTTGGAAAATTGTCCCTGGGTAACTCCATTTCAAATGGTGTGCTTTCCCTAATCACTTGCTGTGAGGGGAACAGAGCTATACCAAGGCTCTTTTACAGAAAGAATAGAGTTAAAACTTTGGTAAAATCCCAGCAACTTAAAAAAAAAAATCTATCTGTGGCCATCCTGATGTACATTTGGCACAGGCTTCTGTATCTGGCATAAAGAAGCAGAGGAGAGAGCACGTCTGTGGATCCCAAAAGAGGGTGGTGTTAGTCCTAGAGGCCTGAAATTGCCAGAGATTGGTTTAAGGATCAGGTAAGGAACAACTTTAAAGTGTTTTCTGAACTCCAGCCATTCAGAAAAGTATCACTGAAAGAGGAGATAATAAAAAGGTGCATTAAGCAAAAAATGGACTGGTATGAACAGCAGTGAAGGTACACGGGGTCTCAGGTATCATATCTGTGACACAGGTCTCTTTTGCAGGGTGTCCATACTGTCCTCTCTACCACCCATGGATGCAAGGTAAAGAAGAGATGGCAGACATGGATCTCATGGATGAAGCTGAAATACCAGAAATAAAACCAGCTAGCAACTTCATCATGATCCAGAACAACAAAAAGGACCAAAAAACCGGAGTAAATTTTCAGAGTAATTTTTCTACCTGGTGACACCCTGGCACAAATGTTACAGCAAAATATGTATTTCTTGGGCTTCGTAACTAACCGCACTTGAAATGGACCTGCCTTGGGACTGTTTCAAATCTCTCTCCTGTTGCTTGTTCAGTTTTTGTAGTTCTTCAAACCTGTACAATAAAATGACTTTCAGCCTGCTTACTCTTCTGGTTCTGATATCCTTGGGTGGCTCTTGCAATGCAGAAAACTGTTATTGAAATGGTCTTACTTTTACTGAAATTTGGAAATAACATGACATGAAATATTTTTCAGATGCTTTCTTGTGAGGGATTCCAGTTTTTATTGCCTAACTTGTCTGCAATGGGAATATATTAATTTATGGCCCACTAGTTGTTCCGAAACTTTTGTATCATTAAGCATTCTTTTTAATTCATAGCTGTCCGTAAATACATCATCACCAAATAAAAATCTGTTTTGATGTATTTCAGTACTTTGCAGTGCAGAAAAAAAACAGAATGGGCACTAGAGGGCAAAGTGAAATTAGAGACGAATGTAAGAATTGTAGGTGAACATACATGTGTTTTGGCAAGACAGTGTTTCAGGTCTTTATGAGTGTGCTTATCAATAAAGTGCTACTGGTCCACAGAGGGGAATTGAAATAAAAATTAACTGTTTTTGAAAAAACAAGATCTCAGAGATGCTGGACAGGAGCTCATAAAGCAACATTTGATTTCAATTACTTTTTGGCCAGCTGTGAGGCAACAGAAATTATTTGTATTGAGACAATATCTAGAAGACACGTTTAAAGATGGGGACCCTGGAACAGTCATAGTTACTGAACAAATAAAAGGGAAAAAGAAAATTGCAAGCCAATAGGGCTTTGTTTTATTCTTACTTTAAAGAAAGGTAAGGGTTCCTAAGGGTAAGGTAAGAATAACAGAGATTCAGAAGATTATCTCTCTTCACCTTGCCCTTGTAACATTTTGGAGTAATATGTATTAGCTGTGTATTATGCCCCTAGCTAGCTGAAACCCTCTGGTATTTCTTCCAGTTAGTATTTTTCTACAAGTTAAACAGATAAGTCAAATATATACATTATTTTCAAATGGAAATTAATAAAATAGTGGATGTGAAGTCTCAAATCCGCACGGGAAATTTAGCACAGATGAAAAAAAATCCTTCCAAATGGGACTGATCATCAGTCAAGAAGCTTCATCAATTTTTCCATAAGACTCACACACCAGTGCTGTGTAGCACAAGTTCACAGCTGTGGCTGTTCTCATGTCACAGCACCTTGTTTATCTGTGTTGTGCCGGACTTAGCCATGTTGCACTTCTGCGGACACTAAAAATGGTAAGTTTTCATCTATGCAGAGTTAGTTTTCTAGAGTGGATTTATGGGACTGGGGTCAAAAGCCTTGTTTTCTACATGAAATTTCGGAATAGCTACAACAGAACAGAAGAATGCTTATTCCAAACTTTATTTTGGAAAAAGTGATTCACAAGGCATAGTCAACTATCAACCACAGCTGTTCAAAGCACTTTGTCCATGGGTTTGGCTTGTTCTGTCATCTCTGGCTTTATTTTTAAATTGAGGAAATAAAAAAAAAGCAAACCCAAACCAGAAAAAAGTCCCAAAGCGAAACAGGACAAAAGCCTGTGGAAATAACTCTCCAAACAATCACCCAGGTTTAGGTGTTGTTGCTTGTCCTTCAGAGCAGCTCCAGGGAAGTTACAGGGCTGGCCGTGGTGGAGCAGGCAGACCGACACTGGGGCTGGGGGGTGTGGGCGGGAGAAGGGATCAGGAACTGCTCATGGGAAGATAGTGTCCACCGACAGCTGCATCCTGCAGGTCCTCACCTCTTCCAGTCCAGTTCGCCCCTTGTCAGGGCTAGCCCTAATCTGTTTTCCCCCTCCCAGTTGTGGAGGAACACTGGGTTCTTCCAGGGAGCAATCAAAAGGAAGACCAAGAAATGAGGGTGACAAAGATAAAGAGTAAATCCTGAAAGAAGGGGTCAGTTCTCAGTTCTAACTGACAGAAAGAATTTACTTTGCTTCAGAAATTTAGTGCAAAGTAAAAAAATATGAATTATGCAAGTAAGATTGCAACTGATACTTTCCAACAAGGTGACTGGTTTTTAATATTCAAAAATCTTCTAATCCTCATAGAGGCAAGGATGAGTCATTGCTACTATGATTTCCCACATTTCTACTGACATTGTGATATCCTTAGGAAGGTGCAAGGACTCTTTTTCAGTGCTGAGAGTTTCCAGAGTAGCAAACATCTGAATGTGAAGACAATCTTTCTTCCCAACCTTCGCCCGTCCCAGTGCCACAGCCCAGCCTGCAAACTAGAGTGAAGCTGCAGTGCTACTGCAGGGCCACGCCTCTGCAGCCACTCACTGCCAACCCTACCATGCTTCCAAGCACCATTCAGGCTCTTCATTAGTTGTGTCCTGAATTAAATCCTTTTCTCTCTGTATGACTTCAAAATTGAAAATCCCATCTCGTGTGAACTGGTAGCTCTCTGATTTAATTTCAGTGGAGCTGAGGAAGAAGCAATGGCAAGTGATGAGCAGATTAGCACAGGGAAATTCCTGTCCTGCCTCAGTTCTCTACACAAGAGGCTGCGAGGTTTGTTCACTTCCTAAGCACAAAGCTTGTTAAGCCCAAGTGTTCACAGTTAGAATCCTAAAACCTTCAGCAATGAGGAATTCAGCATTCTAAGCAAATAATATCATCGCTTTTGAACATGTAAAAGTAAACACAGTTAACACTCCCTTCTGAAAAATAACTGTTAAAGTATAGAAGTGCATTTACAAAGTCAAAATCCACACTAAGGAGATTAACTACTGAGATTTCAAATAGCATATCTGGCCCCCGCACACCAGTTACCATCACATCTACTCATTGTAATCCTCACTGTCAACTATTCCTCAAGTTTCTTATCTTGGTAGACCAGAACCTGCACAACTTCCTCCGGACTTAACTGGAGTACTGAGTGTTACATTTCCCAGAAAGGAAATATCTTGACAGACATATTTATATAAAACAGAAAGCTTTTCTTTGACAAAATAATAAAGCCTATTTGACTTCAACTATTTTTCAACATGTTTCTCTTTCTTTAAGCAATTAATATACTTTCTTTTCAAGTCTCTTTGTTCTGGTCTCCACTTTTTGGGAAAAGCTCCTATTGGCCATAACAGATATTTTCTTGTGATTATAATACTTTTAAAATTAAAAATAAGTTCCTGCTGCCTGCAGTAGAATTCACAGTGTTGTCCTTGGGACAAGCATTAAATCCTGTCAGATCTACTTGTATTTAAAAAGGATTTAAGTTGGACATGATTACTGATGATTAGAAGTATTTCAATATATTGAACACTTGGTTTGCTTTCTCTTTTTTCTCCTTTTTTTTCTTCCCAGTTCCCCACAGCTCACTATCTCTGCAAACTATTAAATTCATAGAAAATGTCATAAGCTAGTACCACAACTTCCACTATGAGTGACTTGGTGAGGACTAACACTTTAAATAAAGTGAAATCTCCCAGCCCATCTAGCAGTAATTCCTCTTTATTATTGTAGTAACACATTTGATGGGTTTGTGGGTCTCATCCAGCAATGAAACTGAGAGCAGTGAATTAGGAGGCACAGATACCATTGAAACACAATTCATTTCAAAACTGCGCAAATCTTTGATATTTAGTTAATCTTTCCACAGCCTCCCAAGCAAAACCTGTGAATTTCCCACTGTGCTGGGAAGATGCTGGTTGGGAATGAGAAGGAAGGACATGATAAAGGATAAGAGGCTAGATTTTTAAATGGAAATGAGAGATGTTATGTACACTGCTCCCCGAAAGAAAAATGAATTGTAAAAAAAAAATACCCTAAAAAAATAGATTCTATTGCCCCTGAATATGCAGATTCAAATTCCTTAAGAGCAGTAAAACCAGGTCATAATAACCAGCCTAAAAAGTCATCCTTTGCATCATAAAAATAAGTTGCTTCCATGTGGAAAGGTTTTAATGAAAAACAGGATTAAGGTGTGCTACAGAAACACAATGGTTTGCATTTTTATCCTATGCAGAGAAGAGAGTCAGTAGCTTTCTATTTTTTGCCTCAGCCTGGGGATTAGGGTAATACTGTAGCCTCAGTGCTTGAAATCATTGCTTGAAAATAATGAATTCCCCCAAATCAACATATTCCCATAGAGTTCTGGGGCTGGTTTCAAGTACACAGGTCAATTTAGAGGCCATAGGACCTGCCCCCTCAGAGACTCACAGGAACTTACAAGTAAGGAGGGTAGAGCTGTCACATCTTCTCCAAGTGACATTTTGGGAGGTCTGGACAGGAAAGGTGGCAAAATGCAAAAGGATGCACAAAGTCGAACAGACTGGCCAGGATTGTCTTTTTTCTCCAAAAGCATTTCCAAATGTCTTTTTTCACCTGATGAAATTGTAAAGCTAAGCCCCCTGCCAGCTGTGTATCTATTTGGTGGACCCTTGTGGCACAATGCTTGCTCCCCCAGTACAGCTCATTTCATCCTAAAGCAGCCGGGAGCTTTGGCGTGACTGGCTCTTGCTTAGATGATGCCAGCAAGTCAGCTCTGGTGGGGCAGGACCTGTTTGCAAGCCAAGGTCTTTGCTGAATTTATAAAATCTCCTGGGTGTGAGAGGTGTGAAGCTGGCACGGCTGCTGCTTCCTCTTTTGCCCAGCTTGAGAGTACAGACAAAAACACTGACGCTTCCCCCCATTACTTGCTTGCAGTGAAGATGACTTTGCTTCGCCTTCTGCCTCCACACAGCCTTCCTTTCCTCACTAGCAGTCTTGGTCACACAACATAAACATCATCCAGCACTGTGCAAAAAACTCCACCTGCTAGCGAGAAGCAAGAGTGGCCTGTGCAGCACCACATCAGCCCCATGGCCCCCAGGCAGCCCAGGATTTACTCTTTTACTTTAACTGAGGTGAATAGCATGGGAGTGCATGCTTACAGCTAAGCACATGTTTCAGAGCTGTGATTTACCAGTGCTTAAAATAGCATAATCCACTGGCCAACACAGGCTTGAATTCACATAGCCAAAAAATCTAATAATGGAGGAAGGGAGATATAAAGTTAACAGGAGCACTGAAAATTAATTTTAAGACACATGGTTGCTTTTCTTAAAAACACATCTGCATATTGCTTTTATAGCGAGGATTTGGAAACAAAAGCTGTGCATAAAAGGAACAGATGTTTTAGCCTGGTGATGTTTCCTGTTTGAAGAGAATTAAATTCTTTCCGTATCACATGAAACATTTCAGGATTGCCATTAACTTTCTACATAAAGCATCCCCTTGCAAAGATTCCTGACACAAGCAACATGCCCAGATAGAATGTATTTTCCCCACCTCATGATGCAGGGAAACCAAATGCAGCTAAAATTTGTTTAGATTTTGAAAAACCCAGGAGACTCGGTCTTAACATCATAAGCTGAACAGCTGTAAAGCTTGTTTTAAGAGATGCCAGCAGCAATATACAAATAATTTTTTGATGTTGGGTAAGATTTTCTAGACAGAAGTTAATCTGCAAGAGAATAGCTGGAGTGGAGAAGAAAGTTTATTTTCCACAAATAAAAAGGTAGATTTTTTCCAGGACTTACTTTCTTGTTCCCATATCCAGCTAACATGTGTTTCAACAGTGCCACATGTTTAATATTTGCTTTCCTCTGAATGTCTTTGCAGCATACAAAAGTGTTAAATGTTTTAAGCATGAAAACCCTTCTCAAACTGTGTGCCTAGAAGCATGCCTAGAAGCATAATAAAAGTTGTTACCTGATACTTTCTCCTATTCATCATACTATAAAAACACCACTGCAAATCACACAGCTAAAGGGACCTCACATGGGTTTTCAAATGAAAGTTGTATGCAGAAAAACTCGTGAATTTAGCGAAAGATTTTTTGTACTAAGGCCTAGCATCGTGTATGGTTGGCCAGATCAACTACAAGCCACTGGCTGAATTGTATTCTACATCTCCCAAAGGGGAACTTGAATATGTATGCAATAATTGATTTATGAGCCCTGTACCTTGGCTGCATCACCGCAATGCATTGCCACTCAAATGTGTGCATTAATGTGTACATTATAGTTCAGGTCAGAAGTACACCTTTGAAGTGAATTTTCTAATCATTGCCCCTTACCTCATTCCTCATCACAGAGTAGGCATCAACATCCTTCCTTTTGGAGGACAACATCACTCCTTTCACATGCCATCACCCCAGGAGATTTTTTTTTTCAGCAGGGAATAAGCAACAACTCCACAGGGCCACACTGCTGCCAAAGGAAAGCCCTCAAAATGCTTCAGTGGTGGGCTGCACCACCCTAGCACTAGTCAGGTGCAGCTGCCTCAGCTGCCCCTGCCTCCTGCCAGGCCGTGCCAGGAGTGGCCACCACCATGGAGAGGGACTGGAATCCAGCTTGCAAGCCCTTGCAGGTGCTTTTGTGTATTGGGTTTGTGTGGCCTGGGTTTTTGGGAGCAGGAGGGGCTATAGGGGTGAGTTCTGTGAGAAGCTGTCAGAAGCTTCCCCCATGTCTGGCAGAGCCAATCTGGTGGCTCCAAAGATGGACCCACCGCTGATCAAGGCTGGGCCAGTTAGAGATGGTGGTAATGCCTCTGTGATAACAGATTTAAGAAGAAATCAAAACAAAAGTTGTTGCGTAGTTGTAAGTGCGGACAGAAAAGAGGGGAGTGAGAACATATGAGAGGAACAACTCTGCAGACACCAAGGCCAGTGCAGAAGAAGGGGCAGGAGGTGCTGCAGGTGCTGGAGCTGAGACTCCCCTGCAGTCTGTGCTGCAGCCCATGGTGAAGCAGCTGTGCCCCTTCAACCCATGGGTCCATGGTAAATGCAGAGATCCACCCGCAGCCCGTGGAGGAGCCCCACACTGGAGCAGGCGGATACTTCAGAGGAGGCTGTGATCCAGTGGAAGATCTGTGGAGAGAGGGGTGCTCTCAGTCTGGAGCAGCCTGTCCTTGGAGGACTGCACCCCGTGGAAGAGTGACCCACGCTGCAGAAGTTTGGGGAGCACTGCTGCCGGTGGGATGGACTCACACTGCAGCAGGTCACAGAGAGCTGTTGCTCATGAGATGGAGCCACGTTGGAGAAGTTCTCAGTGATCTGTCAACCCTGGGAGGGACCCCACGGATCAGCAGGGGAATGACTCCTCTCCCTGAGCAGTGGGAGAAGCCACAGGTGATGAACTGATCAAAACCCCCATTCCCTGTCTCCCTGTGCTGCTAGGGTAGGAGGTAGAGCTGGAAGGAGGAGGGGTGGGGGGAAGGTGTTTTTTTAAGGGTTTATTTTACTTCTCATTATCCTGCTCTGATTTTGTTAGTAATAAGTTCACTTCATATCTCTAAGCCGATGGTTTTTCTAATACAATTAACCAAAACAGGTTAATACCTGTTTTGCCCATGATGGTATTTGCTGAGGGATCTCTCCCGGTCCTTACCACAACCCATGAACCCTTCGTTAAATTTTCTCTCTTCTGTCCAGCTGTAGAGGGGAGTGAGTGAGCAGCTTTCATGGGTGCTTGGCATTGGGACAGCGTCAACCTCTGACACTTTGTCACCTATGTGAGCCAGCAAGTGTTTTGCACGTGTTTTGCACGTCACAAAGTTATGTGAGCTTTTGTTGCTTTTAGGTATTTGAAAAGAGCTGCTCTTTCTGCTCCTGGATCTTGTTACAGTGGTTATAGTGGGGAGCTCCACTCCTGGCAGCATTAGTCACTCCAGTTGTCCTCCCAGAGGCAGGTAGTGTGGAGGCTGTTTACAAGAGCTCAGCTAAGCCTTTCAACAATGATATGTTTAATTGCCTAACTCTCTATTTAACACTGATGTATTATTTCCTCCTGAGAAAGAAAGAAACTCTTTAGCCTAGAAAAAGATGATTCTGAAGCAGTGAAAGTAAGCTGCCACATGGCAGGAAAGCCACTTGTAGATGTGTGACTCTTGTGCTCAGGTCTCAGGTGGGAGATACAACCATGGAAAACACAGTGTCCCACTGTGCCTGCCAGGAAATCATATGCTAGCCAGGGAGGCATTTCACACCTCTCCAGGACACCACAGGGAGTAGAGATGGTCCTTCCAGGAGCTCAGTGCCACTTGCAATAGGGAAGAGACCCAGAAAGGGACATTTTATCCTCCAGCATTTGGTACCTACACATGACATCCTATGCTTATTATGTCCTCAGTGTGTTCTTCACTTACAGCATCAAATTTCAAATCTCTCTGCAGGATGGGGTGTGATTTCAACACAAAAGCCTGTGGCAAAACTTACGTATTGGCAGAAGGGTGTTTAGAAACAAGTCAGGGTATTCTTCATCTGGTTTATGCTGAGATATTCCAGACACTTGCAGCAGAAGTAAACTAGGATGAATGCATATTTTCACTCTGCCAATAGTGTCCATATTTCACAGGGGCATGAAAACCCACACATTTCTATATAAGTGGAAAATTCTTTCCTGTATCTGAAGTAATTTCAAGTTCTCCTTTTATGCTGTGCTCCCATCCTTCCTTATCATTTGATAGGGCTGATAGCATTGCTGTAGCACTGACTATTTAAGCATAAAAGAAGCATTATAATTTTGCATTTCTTCTCTCTAGTAATCTGCTAAAACATTGCTCTGTGCTAAGGAATAAAATTAGTGGGATTTGCAGACTAGCTTACTGGTACAACAGTAAGAAACCAATTCAGATTAGGTTAGGTTAGGTTTGGGTAGGGTAGGTTAGATTGGGCTAGGCTAGGCTGGGCTGGGCTGGCTGAGGATCAGGGCAAGTGCAGTGGAGATATTTGGGTTTAGAAACTTCTTTCTCGGGAAGTGCACTGTTGTTCCTGCTTAGTGCTACATACCGTGACGTCGTGGGGTGGGGGAAGAGGAAAGAGGAGGGGTGATCTCCTAACAAACAGCTGTTGCAGCTGCAGAGAGGAAAAAAGGAGAAAGTTCAGGAGCAGAAACAGCAATCCGACCCTGCAACAGGTAATACTTCTTGAGCAGGTGACATAGACTGCTCAAATGCAAAAAGGAAAGGGGGAAAAAAACAGTGGGTGGGGTGTGCCTGTGGGAGAAAAGTAGTACTCAGCTGTACTCAGCAGCCCTCTTTTTCCTGAACTGCAGGGCTTGCAGCTTGTCATGGGTGGGAAGGGGAAGACACAGAAGTTCAGACCAACATGACTTAGTGTGACTTAGAAGGAAACCATGTCAGCAGAGGGAATTTTCTAGCAAATCTTGCCTGCTGAAAAAAAAAGAAAAGGAACATTGCTCTCCGGTTTCAGCATGAGGGCTGGTTCCTCATGTGTGGTCAGCCAGCACGGGCACACGGGAAGGCAGCTGAGCACAGGAGTCCTGAGAGGCAGGGAAGTGCTCTGTGCACAGAGGCCTGGGTGGGACCCTCTGCATGGGACATGCCCTGAGAGCGACCTGAGTGTGGCCTTCATCCTGGCACCCTGTACAGGACACACAGATGGGGCAAGGGCTGACCTGAGCTGGGTGCCTCTGCTGTGCTGTCACCGTAGCTCACGGGGAGCATGGTCCTGACCACCCTTCAGACACTGAGGGCACCCACCTCCATGCCTGCCTTGGATGATAGTTACCACAGAGACACACCAAAGACTTTTGTGATAAAAATAATAACATGCAACAGTTACATTTCATGAAATTTCTGCCTGAGGAAAAACATCAGGCTTTGCAACTAAAATGATAAAATCTTTGCTGTGTGTGCTAGTTCTGACATTTCTTACATTTCACCTAGTTTTCTGGGTTTTGAGCCCACAGAGAAAGCTGATAAGTTTTCTGCTAAGCAAGGTTGATATTACATGTGATAAGTGCATCCCTAGCATTTCAATGTATTTAGCATAAAATCAGCCATGGTAAACAAGGTGAAACTGACAAGTAAAACAGCAGACAGCAAGTGCAGCCTTCTGGGTCTATCTCCTGCAAGACCCATGTTTGTTTCTTTCTCCTGTCACCAATGCAGGCAAGAGTACTGAAATGTGCCGTGACCCCCCCCAGTGCCTTCAAATGAAAGAAACTTGAACGCCTTAAAATCACACTCCAAGGGAGAATGTGGCAGCAGGTCAGGCACAAGGGTGGCAAAGTGAGGTTTGGAAGACTACCCAGCAAGTCTGGGGCAACACAGGGACTGAACCACTACCTGATGGATAGTCTATGTTTTGTCTGCAACCGTGCTGCAGAAGCTGGTTCTGTGAGCGAAATGTGGAATCATCCCTTCTGTGAACCGATGGGAGCAGGGAATCTAAATAAAGACCATCTCTTCTGCCAGTGACCTTTCACATAGAAGCAGATGACTGAATTTTGTGTTGTGACACAGAGCTGTTAGGACAGGGAAATAGGTTATCTTCAGTCTGAGTTCTGTTTCTCTAGGTAAAGAGGTCAGCCTTTGGATGAGAAGGACCTCAGTGAAAAGTCACATTTCAGCTTCCCTTTATCACACTGAAATCACCTTTCAGTCTCTTCAGATTTCTTCACTTCTCTAAAAGGCTTTTGTTTGGTTTTAGATACCTTTTGTGCGGGGATTAACAAAGTAGGCTGAAAAAAGTGTGATGCATTCTCAGATCAGGGCTTTTTCTTCACAGTGGAGAGCATCAGCAAGGGAGGAGCTGTGCTGCTTGCAGCTCTGGGGCCAGGATCTGTCCACTGTGTAACACCGGCACACTGCCCACCACCACATCTCTGCACTCCTTGGGGAATATGGGGCCCTCCATAAATGTCAACAGTCTGTACACATTTCAGCAGTCACTGGTACATTTTAAAGATGATGTGTTGTAACATGCAACAGCTGCCACATTGCCAAAACACTAATGTGAGGCTGCGTTTACAAATGTTACTCCCTGTTTAGTCAAGATTAAGTACCTTAAGAACTGCAAAAACAACAGCTTTCTAGCCAACCAATGCAGGAAGAGTTTGGAAAATACACCCAAATCACTGAAAGACAGGCTCTGAAGATGACAGACAGATGTAGCAAACTAAACTTCGGAAGAGAGAAACCATATGCTCAACTTGCATCCAGTGCGAAGCCCACACAGCAGTATCAGACCAAAGAGAGTGGTGGAGCTGCTGACTGGAAAGACTCAAGATTTTCATGTCTGTTCCTGTAACTTCCATACAGGAATTCCTATCCATCCAGTAATAAGGCTGTTTCTTAACACAGAACAATGTTCTTAATTTTTTGTCTTTTTATAATATATAGTTTCCCAACTTTCTCTTACCACAAGATGGAACAAAGTGTCATTCAGTAATAAAACAGATGGAATTTGGATCAATATTAATTGATCTCACTAGATGTCAGTTCAGTTCAGTTGTATCTTACTTTTCCCAAAAGGAGGGTACATATGGAGTAGATTCCTTTGTTTGGGTCCTTATATCTTATTTTCATAGTCTCAAAGGACAATGATGTCTCTTGGGAGATATTTTATTCCCACAAATCTTTTTGTGCTTATAGAAGTGATTATATGAATAGCTGTCCTCCTACATAACTGGAAAAGAGGAAGACGAGCACTTTTTATGACCTCCCTGGGATTTACTTAGAATAAAAATCTAGAAGATCAGTTTATCTAGATCAATTTAAATAACTCTATATTGTTACTTATGGTCTCATGTAGGAATAAAGTGTAGGCATTTACCAAATTCAGGTAGTTTTGAACAGAGCAATTTACTCCATTTCTTAATGTACAGATACAAATGAAATGAAGTTTGTTGGCAGAGACATACCACACGAACACACAGGATCAAGGCACAACTTAAAGAGAATACTACTTACTAGGGCAAGAAATTAATAGGTCCAACACAGGAGATAAATTCTAGTACAAAATTAACAAGTAATTTCCCAAAAAGTAGTCTTACAGCTGGAGGACAGGCAATCCTCTCGTTTCAGAATAGGCCGGAAGCAAATACATTTATGGGAAATTAAGTATATCCAGAACCTATGAGGTTTTGCAAAAAGTCAGATTGTCCACGAAAATTAGGTTAGAATAGCTACAAAAGTTAGTCTTCTCCAATAGCAGAAGATTTTGTTTATTAAATGCAACTTGAATCCAGAAGTTAGTGGAGTGTCTTTGTTTAGACACTTCTTCCTCTGGAGGCACAAATTTCATTTTATGGCCACAGATCACCCTAATGATTGGTGAAAATTGAAAATTTTTCTGGGCATATCCTAAGTACAGCAACAAAGGGAGCCTTTGATCCCTTAAACAGAGTTCTGTTCTGGGGCCTCTGAGAGACACACAGTTTTCACTGATCTGTTTATATTTCATAGAATCATAGACTCAAAGAATGATTTGGTTTGGAAGGGACATTAAGAATTGTTAAGTTTCATTCAGTTCATCTAGTTCCAACACCCCTGCCATGGGTCCAGGTTGCTCAGAGCCCCACCTTTCTTGTGGTCTTGAACACTGCCAGGGATGGGGCATCCACAACTTCTTTGGGCAGCCTGTGCCAGTATCTCACCACCTTCCCAGTAAAGACTGTCTCCTTAGTATCTAATCTAACCCTGCCCTCTTTCAGTCTAAAGCCATTCTCCCTTGTCCTGCCACTACATGCTCTTGTAAACAGTCTCCATCTTGTTGAGTTTATTTCATGTATTGGAAGGCCACAGTTAGGTCATCCTGAAGCCTTCTCTTCTCCAGGCTGAACAATTCCAATTCTCTCAGCCTTTCCTCACAGAAGAGGTACTCCATCCCTCTGATCAACTTGGTGGTCTCCTCTGGACTCACTCCAACAGGTCCATGTCCCCCCTGTGCTGGGACCCCAGAGCTGGATGCAGCACTGCAGGTGGGGTCTCACCAGAGCAGAGCAGAGGGGCAGAACCCCTTCTGTCACCCTGCTGCCCACGCTGCTTTGGATGCAGCCCAGGATAACTGGCTTTCTGGGCTATGAGTGCTCATGGCTGAGTCATGTCCAGCCTCTTATCCACTCTTCCTCTCCTTCTGGGCAGGGCTGCTCTCAGTTTCAGGTCTTTTCCTTTGATTTACTAACATGTCCAAAGAGGGTGCAATTTCTTACAATGTCATATAGTTTATTATTATATGACAAGGTCATATAGTTTATTATTTTGACTTTCCACAGCTTTACCATGAACATGTACCTGTTTGTGTATGACTTAATGCAATTCTGTGGACACTCATGGATATTTACAAATATGATCATCAGGTTCATGACATTTGGAAAAGGTAAGGTTCCTTCTCTATTTTCCTTAAGCATTTTAAGATGCAGTGAGAGACACACAGAAATATCAAATTAGAGATAAAGTTAAGATTCTGAACATGTGTATGTTCAATACCAGGGCTGTGTAATTCAGCCAGAAAGATAATTATGAAGAAATTACTTGTGCCTGTCTTTTACCCTTGTCACACTGGGAATGAAGCTCTTGTTTTGCTAATGAGCTTTAATATTAATCTTACTGAAGCCACCAGGAGAGAATATCTTTGTGGTTATTGCACATGACTCTTTATCTCCAAAAACATTACAATATATTTCTGTTGCCTGAGGTTAAAACACAAAAATAGAAAACTAGTGACTGGAAATTTAAAATTACTTATAATGGTGGACAGTTGTAGGCATATAAAATGCCTACTTTCTGAACTACTTGTTTTAGGCAGTGCACATATATGCAGGAACTTAATATGTCCTAGTGCTTAGAAATTCCTCGTGGATTTCCTCAACATTTTCTCCTATTTAGAAATACCCTAAAGTGGTATCTCTAAACCAACACATCCTGCACAGTGTTTGCCCACCCATTAAGTATAGGGAATTTAATTCTTTCCTCACCTTCCTGCCTCTGTGTCAGAGCCACACACACCGAGTGGATTGCCTCCTCCACTCCCTGAAACTTTGCTTCTGCTACTCAGAAGTTTGGTACTGCGTAAATTTTATTTCTTGTCATCTCCAGTGATGATAGGGCAAAAGTAAACCCAGTAGTTGCTCCAGACTTTTACTGTATAACCATCCTCTAATCTTCCTCTCCATTTTGTCTGTAGATTCGCTGGCTGACACATTTTACTCCATAGGACTTGTAATGCGCCTTTGCCAGCTGTTTTCCGTATTGGAGATCCTGCACATCCTCATCGGCATTGACAAAAGCCGTCTCCTCCCCAGGTTTTTGCAGGTAAGTTTGTTCCTCAAGACTCTCCTTTCGTGACCGACACATAGCAGCTATGGCTGTCCCTGGGGACAAGCCCAGGCTGAACTACCCTGAATGTTGCACCTGCACCCATTCTCACCAGGGAGTCTGGTTTGCTGATGGTTTGCTAACTGCAAGAATTGCTTCCTCAGATCTGGACTGGTTGGGAAAGAACTGTTCTGTCAACATTTTTCTTTTTGCGTGAAACTGAATAGTGAGTATCCCTGCTTGCTCTCCAGCACGGACCCAGAACATGTCCAGATGAGTGGCCACCAGCAGAAGTGGGTCAGTGGCCAACTGCAGTGATCAAATTAAATTCCAGGGGAGCTTGACCCTTCTAATTTCCTCCCTACATAACCTTCTGGCATCCCTGTAGTCCCCCCAAGTTATCTTCCCCTCCTTCCAGAGGTGATGAACTCTCTTTTCCCTGACTTCCTGTAAGTTCTCTGTTTAACCAGGCTAGTCTTCTTCCCTGCTAGTTTGTCTTATGTTCAGCTGTAGGCAGAAAGCCAGCCAAAAGATCACATGCTACAGCAGAAAGTAAGATGATACTCTGACGTTTTCCTTGCCACACTATTTTTTTTCCTTTTGGGTGTTAATCTCAGGTTTTGGTATTTTTTCTTAATGCATTGGAAGAAGCAAAATGATGGCTTGAATTTACCCTCCAACCTTTCCAGTCCTTAGTATTTGAATAATGGTGAAACTTGTATTCCTCTCAGCAGTCAGAAGGTAGAACACCAAGAGTAGTTAGTTATGTTCTTATTTTCTGGGTAGTCCATTTTTGTCAAATGATATATTCATGGGTGAAGATGTTCCTCTTTTCAAATCTCCATTAACTGTCTAAATAACTAATTAACTAACTGACTAATACAGATCTCTGTTCTTTACACAGCTCGCTAAGTATGATAGCAAATTCATCAAAATGCAAATAACTGCTTTTCCCTGCCTAAATCCACAAACTTTGACACTAATCTAAGGCAGAAAAAAAGTCTCCTATCTACGATGACCTGTAACAAATCTCGTATGTCTTTGAAAGAAGAGCAGCCTGCTCTTACTCATTAAAGCAAGCCTTGTCCTGGCAGAGTTTACACATTCCCCAGCCCTGACATAGTCTGTTTCTTTCCTAGCCAGACTTACAGAAGGCAGAGATCAGGGAAGCCTGCACAAACACTGTTCTCTGTTGCCACAAATGACATTAGTATGAAATGGATATTCTGAGCAAGAAAACTGTGACCTTTCTTGGGCAATGCAGTTTGTGCAGTGCTCTCCAGGGCAGCATGGAGAGGCAGCTCAGGGAACCATGTGGCACTGTGACTCCCAGTGTTCACCTTACACCAAATATGGTTTTGGATCCTTACTTGGTTCTTTCCCCAACTGCACTCTCACTGCAAACAACTCTCTTCCCTTATGTTAGCAGCAGTCTCATGCTGTTCAAACAAGATGTATAAGCTCTTTGGTGGAGACTCTGCTGTCCCATGGGTTACCCACTTTTGCTGAGAGAGTGTAGGTTAAGCAGCTGTGTGCCAGCACTGCTCCCACATGCCTTGTCACACTTTCTTCACTGCCTCTTAGGAAGAAAAAAATGGTGTATTTTCCACAAGGAACTGGGGAAGGACAGTTAGTTAAGAGATGTTTACCTTGCTGCAGCCTACTAGATTGACTACTGCACAGTCAGGGCACTGATAAAGGTGCAAGAATTTGATAGTGGCTGCCTCGTTCTGTGCTCCCACCACCTATTCTGACTCTGAGCTTAAAACCTATCCCTGTATGCATCCCTCATAACAGGCATATGCACGCATGTCCACAGCGAAGTTCACCTTGGGTGATTGCTAGGATGAGAGAACAGCTGGCTCAGGCAATGTCAGGGAAGCACATGGGTGGAGGTATAAATTAACAGTGAATAAAACAAGCTGTGAAAGGGCCCTGTGGTGGCAGGTTGTTCTGTAGGCATTATAGTAAATACAAGATTTAAATGAATCCTTGAGTGAAAGATTTCTGCCTAGTATTGCACTTGTTGTGGTTTAGTAGCATTTAAGAAAAACACTTTGAGATACACAAATACAGATAGTGGAAAAACAAATTCAGAGGAGTCTTCTGGAAAACTGATTGAGGGACAAAGTCTCAGGCCACCAGGGATCTGAGAAGAGCAAAGCAGGCCAAGGCCAAGTCACACCATGAAAGAAAGATGAGTCTCGTGTGATGGATGTGCTGGAGGAAAGTGAGGCAGGGGATGGTCACACAGCTGGTGCAAAGGGATGTCTCTCAGGCCATTTACAACTTAAATAACCGGAGGAGGGCAGGAGAACATGTCACATGTCATTGTTGTCACCAAAACAGAAGATAATGAAATGTGTTAGTCTGGCTAGGGAGTAAAGGCTGACAGGACTGGTACCATAGCAAGGAGAGAGGAAAGGTCTGAGAAAAGACTGGTGTTTTTGTGAAACAAACAGCAGCTCTTCATCCTGTGCAAACAGGATTTGATTTATCAAACCAAAAGCAATGTATGGCTTTATGATAAAAACATTGATTTTTAACCTTAAATATTTAGTGTCACTTTTGTCACTTTCTTTTGTTGTTTTTTTTTAATATACACTAAATTGAAGAGCTATGTAAGCGTTTCAGGTACTGACTACGAAACTGCATAGTCATGGTTACTAAAAAACGGAAGTGAATATGCTATTTTCTCTAGACAAATTTTCTCTGTTTCACTTACTTGATGAAAAAACTCAGGCTGCCTTGCAGAAAATTATGTCACTCTACAGAACTTGCTGTATCCTGTGAGAGATGAGTGTCAGAAAAGGAAGGTAATTCCAATTTGATTTTAAAGAAGGAATGAAAACCGAAAACGTATTTATGCTTTGTGATATGTTAGCACATACTTCCTTTTTATGAATGTGAAAACAGGACTTAAGAGTTTTGTGCTTTTTTTTAATCCTAAAGCAAGAGAGTAGCAACAGAGAATATAGTATTTTCATTCATGGATATTCAAGGACAGATGATCCACACAGGAAATGTTTCACAGCTGAGCAGCAGCACATGCATTTTATCTATGTGTGCATATGTGTGTATATTTATATATGTACATGGCTCCACGTATAAATGCATACAGATATGTGTGTCCAGAAGCACAATGTCAACATATACTACTCTCCTCCAAGTAGCACCCTGCCTCTTCACTTGCAGAAAATGTCCCCAGCCTTTGACTAAACCCTGCATTTACCTTTGATTTGTGTGCGTTACCTAAAGCTAGGAGTGCTATGAAAGGAAAGAGAATAAAGGCAAGCAGGCAGGCAACCTCCTGTTTTATGCAAGAAAAGAGGTAGGATGCCACTGTCTTTCTCATGGGGACATCACAATTATCCTGAGCAGCCAGCTCTGTGTCCTGCCCCACACATGTGCTCCAGAGCAAGGCCACATCTTTCCAGTTTCAATGTCTGGTGGCTGCTTTGTGCAGCCCATTGCTAGCCAGATGAGACTGCAGTCTAACAGGAACAAAATATCTCACAGGGACCAGTGCCATGTCCAGTTTCCTGCTCTTGCAGGTGCTTAACATTCTTTACAGTCTGATTACTGAGTTCCATCATGTGTAACTAGTAAAGTTGAGCGCCTCCATTGCTCCCCTTCCCTAACCTGAATCTCTAATGGAGGAAATCTGCTGAGCCCCACCTAGGTGGTTCTCACTGCCTCATTTCTGCTTGTATCCTGGGGAGAGAAGAAAATCCACAGCTTCTTCCACTTCCAGATTATAAGGCTGAATTGTGAGTCTCCATAGTCACTTTGTCTCATTGGCCAGCATACATTCATTTGAAACCTAAGTTTCAAACTGGAGATCAAAATGGTAACTACCTTCCTACTGCTTGTCCTTTCATTCACTGAAATGGGATCAGATCCTGATCATTTATCCCATGCTATTTTCTAGCACATTTCCACCTAGCCACTTCTTGAAAAGCTAGTGACCATTTGGAAAATCTTCTGACATCTAAAAACATGTCCATCTTTTCATTATCATGATAAAACCCTTGGTCTCCAGGACAACTACCTGTGGCAATTCTCTGAAATAGCTCTTGTATTAACAATATTGCAGAACTCTCTCTCCACATCTCAGTCTGATTTTAGGGTCAGTAAGAAAATGCCCACACCACCAATGCTGCATTCTTTACCACTCTTTATCTAACAATTTAAACTCAGATTCTATTTTATCTGTTCTCTCCAGCACACAATCCCACCCAGTGCTCACATCTGGTTTTTACCCTTGTTTTGATTTCCTTCTTGTGATGGTTGCCCTGCCCAACCATCTTGTATCTCTCTTCTATCTGGTTTCAGATCTGCATCAGTACTTCCAGTTCCCCCATGTTTCTGCCATGTTCCTTACCATCAGTGTACAAACACAGGACATGTTAGCTCTCACTTTCTGTTTCCTGACCCATCTATACAAAAGCCTGCCAACATCTGACCTTTTTAAAAATCAGTTCCTCTGTTAGGGACCTATGGGATCAGCAGCACAAGATGACAGTTAGAGGAGGGTGAGAAGCAGGAAAACCATTTTTAGCTGTTGTGGTCCATCAGTGCTTTCCAAGATGAGGAACCAGATCCCTGGGGGATAGACATGCTCTCTTTCTGTACGAAAAATCGCTCACACGTAATTTTGCTGAACAGTGAAGTGAGGCTGCTTTATCTGACAGGTGTGGTTTGCGAAAAAAGAGAGTTTGTGTCCAGAATTGTCCATGCAGGAACCCTTAAATATTACGTAGCAAAACTACCACACAAACCTGCTGAGAGGCAAAATTCTTACTTCATTTAAGGTAGAAGTAAGGCGAAACCAATGAAGAATAACAGTGCTTATAAAAACAACCTTGGTAATCCACTTTCATTTTGTAACTTTTAACTGACTTGACATCTCAACTTGTGAAATCATTACAACTAACATACCTTATGGAAGACATGGCACTGGGTAAGAAACCCAACCCAGTGAAGCTATATCAATTCATACCAACTGCTTAGGTGCATGTTTTCTACTTCAACAGTTTCAAATAGAGTGCAAATCAGAGTGAATTGTTACTGTTCTGGGACAGCTAGACAAACAACTCTTGGCAGTACTGATACATTTACTTTACAGGACAGCACGGATACTGTTAGAAAAGTTGTCAGGAAAGCTGCAAAAAGACACACTTGTTTTTAATTTCTTGAGCTTTAAAGTTACCAATGTATTTATTTTAAGCTGGTGACACTGCCTGTTTAATCCACTTTTATCTTTTCATTTGTGGGTTGGATAAAGTTCAACCACTAGAAAAATGTTAGGACATAAATACTGTGGCAATCATTCACGTAAGTGACAAGCTTAAACCCACTTCCCCTAACCAAAAATAAGATGGAAAGAAAGATAAGGAATTCTACTTTTCCTCCTTCTTTCTGCAAATCTTACATGAAAGAGATTCCTTGGGACACAGATCTCCAAGATATGAAAAACAGATCTGGGAGTGTAAGATTAGTACTTTCTGGCATATGACCCCCAGAAGAAGGGCCCTCTCTATCCCACTACCTCCCACACAACCTGCAAGCAAGGAAGTTTATCCCTGCCAGCCCTCCTGGCACCTAGCTGCAGCAGGAATAGTCCTTGCTTCCATGACCTCTGCGGGCTCATCCACAGGTTTCCTTGGCTACAAACCCAAGTCATCCCAGCTGGCAAGCAAACTTCCACACTTATCATAACAGGTCTTTGATGCTGCAGCCAGCAGTGTCCACTTCCCTTTGCTGAAGGACCTCGAACAAAAGCAGGCCATGAAGCAAAACGTTCACTGCTGATTTTGTGTAAAGAAAACTGGATCCATTTGTGGCCTCCTGTTTCGCCAAAATGCCACAGAAATAACAGCCAGAGAAGGCGCTACCTTCTATTATTCAAAGTTTTCTTTTCTTTTCAGATCACTGAGAGAATAATTGTTTTATTTGTCGTGATCAACAGTCAGGAAGAAGTTCAAGGGAAATATGTCGTGTGTGTTTTATTTTTCCTTTGGAATTTATTAGATGTGGTCAGGTAAGGAGTCAACATCAAAACCATGAGGGGAAAATGGGTTATTCTTGCCAGCAGAACACCCGCATTGTGCAGCAGGCTCATTTAATTGTTTCAAAGTTGGCAGAGCATATTATCCATTTTAAAATAAAATCTTGAACCTTATAAGTTACTTTATGATTTCTACAAAAATCCACATGGTTAAGAGGCAGAGGAACTTACAGACGTAAGACAGAGTAATGCGTTAGCAGACAGCATTAACATTTGTAATTCAAAGGTATTTTGTTTTCAAAGGCTTTGATGTTTTTAACAAAAATTTAGAGGGAAATCACAACTGCCTTCTGGAAAACAGGAATTCCTGAAACCATCCTGGTTGCCATTACCATCCTGTTCCTTTATTATTTTATTTTTTAATCCACTTTGGTCCAAGATTGGCAGCACCAGCGAACTTCTTGCGAAGGCAGAAAGACTATTCTGGATTAATTGCACTGTGCTTTCCAAAAAGCCAAGAGCTCCTGCTGCAGGAGACTAAGAGTTTTGGTGTAGTAGGGCATATATCACACCACAAGAACAACAAGTATTTCCCATACGTAACATAAGCGTCTATGCACCTCTCTCTAAGTTTGTAGACTTAGAGCAAGTACATATGGAATTAAGAAGCATGTTAAGAAGACAGCTCTCACAACAACCTATGTATTGCAGCAAAATATTTTTTTTTCTGCTGAAATGGCTTTCTGCTACTTTAAATATATTGCTTAGCAGACTGACTGAAGAATATGGATTTTGGCAGCAAAGGAAACATATGTTATAAAAGAGATCTGAAACAGGAAAGCGTCAGACGGAACAGATAAAGATTTTAAGTCAGCTTCAGAGTATTTTGAACTACATATGTTAATAGGCTACTACTTGTATTAATTATTCTGTTTATAGTTCCATCCCTTTTTTTTTTTGAAGTTTGTAAAGCTAAAACAGTAGAACCTAATCTGAAACGAAAGGGTTCAGTGCAGCTGGAGAAATGCCAAAAGTACAAACAATATTGGCTGTAAAGTCCTTCAGCACATAATAGTCCTATTGATGCATCATTGTTTTCTACCCTTGATAAAGAACATAGTTAAGCACCACAGCAGTAACAGCAGTTTTTTAACAGGAAAGCTACTGTGGTCTATAGCAGCAAATGACCAATTNAATATCTCAAAGCTTTGTTCATGTCTAAAAGTGCATAAGGATCTATCCCACCCCTTAGCCAGCTACTCTTGAAGTATTAGAAGTTTTTCCACGTAAGCTTTCAGGGACATAAATTTCCCTGAAGGACTATTTATTATGCATCATGGCTTGTGATATACTGAGAGCAAATTCTGCAAGGTTTTGTATACCTGGTCTTTCCTGCTTATACCATCAATAGCCCACAGAGGGAGAGAGTAGAGGGTAGAACCCACACAGAGAGGGAGTAGCTGTTTCCTTTTTGTATTGGGTTGAGATTCAGCCTTAAAAGCAACAATAATAAAAAATTGAGACAATCCTGAGGTTGCAGAGGGCAACCTTGAGAGACAATGGTACATTTTCAGCCTATCATACTCTTCTACAGTCCAGGTATGACACAAAATTAATCAATTTAATCAATAAGAAGGGAGTACAGGAGTGTTTGTCTAACACTAGTTTCATCTGTCAGAAAGTCTTGGGTAATAGATTTACATATCTCTAGCAAGGCCACAGTGCAAGAAGTCTTTCAGCTGACCAAAAATGCAATCAGACCTGTTTCTCCAGTGTTTGGGAAGCTGCTGTAGCACTTTAAGATCAAACCAAGATCAGGTCACCTTTGGAGAGTGAAGTCCTAGGCATTCTGGTCTCCCAATGAGCAACGGTAAAAGCCACAGTAAGAATAAAATGCTGCAGTGCACTGGTGAGCAAATGCTTTTTTGGACCTACTACCCCTTCTGAGGTCCAGGACAGGGGCACATGTACTACAGAAGGTTAAGTACCTGCAATTGCCTTCTTGTTTTACCTTCTTCAGCAGTGATTCAGCTAGCTCAGCAGTCAGAAATCAGAATTTTCTCAGTCCCAAGCAACAGTCATATTCTGCCTGCCCCTCTCAGATGCAACACCCCCATCTGAAAACCATTTTCTTTTGGACCAGTATGAAATCATGCTGGTTTCTGATAGAACTTTCTGTCTGGAGGGCTTTATTGCAGACTGCCTGCTCTAAGGTAGCACCACAGACAACCCTTCTGAAAAAATGACCCACCTACTTTCAGGCATTGGAGCCTGAACAAAAACCTTTGGTCGCTCTGAAATTTTCTGAGACAGCTCCAAGTTCTCCTGCAATTCCTTTGAATTTTCCAATAGTGTGTCTTTATCTAAAGACATCATAATTTCCTCTGAGCTCATCTGCTTTCCTCTTATTGCAGGTACACTTACAACATGTTGGCAAGGATGGGCATATACTACCTACCACTAACATGGCTCAACTTCTCACTGTGCATCCCACTTTATCCCCTTTCAGTTCTGGCTAAAGGTAAGGAGGTGGGAAGGGGTACCAACCACTTGCTTCCTTAATATTCTTCAATAAAATGTGATCACTTCAATTGCCACTTGCGTTTAACACAGTTCCTCATGTGTTGCCAAAGTTGTCATAAATGTCCCTGTACCTTCATATTAACCTGTATGTTACCTCTGTCTCTCTTTTCTGTTATTTTTCTTTAATAGGGACTCTCTGGGTTTTGGGGGTTGTGTGTCTGGTGGGTTTGGGGATTTTTTTGTTTGCTTGATTTTGTTTCAGTTTTTAAATATATAGGAAAAAATTCTTTTTTTCTGAGTAAAGCAGAAAAATATTCTCATAAATGACATACAGATTCCTCCCTTCCAGACTGAGCATATTAGACAGCAAGTTCCAAAGCTTCTCCCTCACTGTGGCTGACCTTACTGGTTCAGGCCATACTTAGCAGGTTATCATACTTACACCAAGAACTCTGCCCACCAAGAACACACTGAAAGTACTTGTTTCTGACAGAACGTGTTAATGAATATGACATATTTATTAATTCTAGTATTAACAGCAATTAGCACCTCAAACCTACAAAACTGAATTCAAGGAGAAAATGAGCATATGTATATGAATGCATATGTATATGTATCGGTATATAAAATATAAAAGGTAACTGACTTGTACATTAAGCTTTTTGATGATCTTCTGCTTCCTTTATACTAAGGATTTACCATTTTTTTACAGGATTTGCAATTTGTGTATCACTGCCTTATTTTGAATCCTTTGGCACATACTCCATCAAGCTACCTTTTCCATTCACCTTCTCAATCTACTTCCCCTATGTTCTGAAAATGTACCTACTAGTGCTCTTTACAGGTAAGTATCTCATCTTCCAGAAAGCTGGGTCTCAACACAACTGGGATGCCTATGGCAACAAAAAATCAAATCAGTACCAGGCCTTTCACAAACTCTAACTCTCTCTATGACATCTCCTGAAGACCACTGCAGGGAAGTGCATCACTACCTGTTTTGATTTCCACTATTTTTCAAACACAAATAGTTAAATTTGCAAGATACAGCATGCATATCATGCATAAAAATGCAAACCAATAAAAATTGTTTCAGTGATCCTAGCCTTACAGCTATTTAGTGAAACTTGTTTTTTTGTTTGCTTAAAAAAAAAAAATCAATTCCCATTTGATCATAGTCTGGTTCTGTGCAACTCTTCCTCACTCATAACTCCTAGCTGGGATGATAAGTTATATCTAAATTAAGACTTTTATAGCTTGATTATTCAAAGGGATGAACAAACAAGGCCACTCCAAAACCTGCATGTAAATAGATTCCTTCTCCTTTTCACCAAAATACTTTGGAAAAATTTCTGCTGAATTTAGCTGCATCATACAGAAGTCTTTGTTCTGTCATTGGCTTTAACGTGAATTTGAAGGATCTCATCTTTATGATGTAGTGTTCTGTTCCTAAGTACATGGAAGAAACTGTGCAAGGTTGCCAGATGAAGGCTTTACTGTTCCTTCTAAATTAACTGAAGACAGTTTGAATTCTACTCCCTTGTTCTTACACCTTTTTGTGTTTTGATTCAGGCATGTGCTTTATCATCCAGAACCTCTTCTATGAGAGAATGGCACACCTAGGGACAGGCAACATCAAAAATAAAAGAAGCTAAGTTGATAGTTTGTTTGGAAGGACAAAATATATTCCTAGTGGATTGCTGCACATCACAGTTAAAAACAAAGTGGACAAAGATTTCTTAATGCAAAACTCTTCTTCGCATGAACATTATCTGGCTGTGTAGAATTTTCAGAAAAGGCAGATCTCTTGAATGCACCTCAAAAATGGAGCAGCTTTTGAAAACTTTTGAAAGTTTTGACTTCAAGTGGCCAGAGTTTTTAAAATTAATACATTTTTTTTTAATATAGGTTATAGAATTCTTAAAAAATTGAAGAGTGCCACAACTCACAGTCACACCCTTAATGTGATGTTAATTCTTATCTCATTCACTACAGATACTCTGTAATGACAATATAATTTAATCCGTAAGATTACTTTATACTCGGCCAACATGTATGTGCCTCACATATAAATGCTAAATTGTCTGGAACTGGAATCTCTCAAGGAGCAGAAGTCAGAACCTTTTCAACCTACGAGACTGACATGCTGATTAGGCCAGGCATTCACTAAGTATCCCTCACATTCTGGTCCCATCTTTCAGTTATCAAAAGAAGATTCCAGAAAATGCAGCTAAATCAGAAAAGCAAGTGTTAAGGTACTCATCTACTATATATTAAGGGGATGTTTAAGGGTCATAAAGAAACACTTATAATTATGTGTTTGGCATGTCTGTCTCTTCCCCCACAATGATTTTCTTCCATGCTGAACAGCAGACAGATGCATGCAAAAGAAGTGTGATATAGTCAGGTCAAATATATGTTGTTATTCAAAGGGAACTGAATTACTATCAAAAGCCATGTGCAAAATTCTAGGCATTTTACACAATTGTATTGCTCCTCATACTCCTGTAGGATAATCTGTGAGAATGCAACTAGAACATAGGCTTTACAAAGGTTGGGAATGAGGAATATACACAGCAATACCCAGTGGACTGTACAGGCAAAAATAGCCAAATAATTCGTCAGAGGCTGGCAGAAGCTTTTCTCATGTTTCATCCGTATTGATTATCACCTACATTTCAATTCGAGCATGTGGGGGAGAAAAGTGAGGCTATTTTTTTTTAGCTGACTGAAAACTGTGGGAAGGGAGCAAGATAATAGGAGTAGGAGAGAAGATGATATTTAAAGGGAAAGTAAACACTATTACAATATGAAGAGGCTTTTGGCTGTATGACTTTTTAAACCGTGCAGCCTAAGAGGTTATATAAGGAAACAGTGAAGCTAAATTAATTTGTTATGAAAGGTCACTAGAATTTTTATTTATTTAATACATGTGGCAGACAATGCCTGCAGCCTATTGTGACCACTTAGCATTTGCAGACCATAAGCAGCAAGATCACACATAGAATAGTATAGTGTCAATCCGGGATTATTTTTTTTCAAAGCACTGCAAACAGAAATTTGGAACTTAGCAGAGAAACAGGAGTACTTCCACTTTATGCTTCTGTCTGACCCAAACTGATTCAAGTGTGAACAATGTGAAGAAACATATAGAGCAGCTGAATACAATGACAGTTTTGAAGACAGCCAGAGTAAGTCCACATCAAACCACTATATAACTTGCTACAGTTGAAACATGAACATTTTTCTCCTGGAAATTCAATCTAACATGTTTGTCACTAAGCTGCCTGGAGTTAACCCCATAGGAGAAAACATGACGTATGATATTGTATTGGGTTTACATGTCAAGGCTTTGGCAATGGAGAAGCTGCAGGAATGGCCTCCACAAGAAGCCATAGGCCTTCCCTGTGCCAGAAACAGCTGGTTCCAACCAGTTCCAAAATTGAGGCGCCGCAGGACACTGCTGAGCCAAACAGCAAAGATGATGGCACGACATCTCTCTGAAAACTTAAGAAAAGCTAAGAAATGTCACGCAGCAGCTGTGAGAAAGAAGAGTAAGAAAAATGTAAGAGAAACAGCTCTGTAGGCACCAAGGTCAATGGAGAAGGAGAGGAAGAGCTACTCTAGGCACTGCAGCAGATCCCCCTGCAGGCCATGGTGGAGAAGACCATGGTGGACAAGGTTATTCCTCTGCAACCCACAGAGAAACACACCAGACAAGATTTCCACATGGCAGCCTGTGGAGAACCCCAGGCTGGAGCAGGTGGCTGTGGCCTGAGGGAAGCTGCAGGCAATGGAGAGCCCACACAAGCAAAGCAGGAACTGTGGCCCATTAGGGACCCACACTGAAGCAGCTTTTTCCTAATGGACTGTACCCCATGGAAAGGATCTATGCTAGAGCAGTGCTTGAAAAGCTGCAGCTTGCGAGAAGAAACCATGAAGGACTGTATCCTACGAGAGGGACCCCAGGCTGGACCAGGGCAACAGTGTGAAGAAAAACAAGCAGCAGAGATTAAGCTTTATTAACTAAGCGCAACCCTCATGCCCTACCCACCTTGTACTGCCGGGGGAGGAAGGTGATTTTAGTTTTGCCTTTTTTCACCATCCTACAGTATTTTTAATTGGCAATAAATTTTTCTTCCACAAGTTGAATCTGTTTTTATGACAGTGAATGGTAAATAATCACTCTGTCTTTATCTTGACCCATGAACTTTCTCATCCTATTTTCTCCCTGTTCTGTTGAGGAGGAGGGAGAATGAATGTCCTGTTAAGAAGATGGGGCTGAACAGACATTTGGAAGCCAGCTGAGGTCAAACTTATATCAGATTAAGCCATGTTTATTGTTTTATCTTAAAAAAAAAGTTATGTCTTGAGTCTTACAGCTGGCTAGAAGGCTGGAATAGGAAAAGGATTCTTTAAAATTCACTGTGGAGAGGATGCCCAAACCTAAACTGCATGAAAAAGGCAGGAAGTTCATGACAGAAAACTTCTCCACCTCTTCTGGTAGACAGGTAACTTGGGGCAGGCAGTTGGGAGATTGAGGCAGGCAGCCTTCCATGTGTGACCACAACAGGCCACTGTAACTTCAGCTCCAATACCTCATCTAAGTTCCTGGAAAAGCTCAGGACTGGGCAGGCAAAAAGGTGTTTAAGACAATGGCTTTTATGACAATGAGTTGTACTTCAATGACTGTAGTCTGTTAGGAAGGGATGGGATCCACCTGCCTAAAAACAGCAAGAGAAGCTCTGGCAGCAGACTGGCCAATTTGGTGAGATGGGCTCTAAACTGAAGGGCTCGGTGGGTGGGGTCCAAACTGGCAATGCTCATGCCATTGCTTCCTCATGGGGAGTGGGCCATGCCAACCAGGGCAATGTTGGCTGCCTCAAGATGAGAGTTCAAGGGCTAACCACATCAAGGGTCTGTATGGCTATGGGGAGCCCTCTTACACCCCTCCTAGGGAACCTGGATGCTCGACTGCCTCCCTGAAGTGCCTGCACACGAATGCACAGAGCATGGGGAATAAACAGGAACTGGAAATCTAGGTGCAGTCACAGAGCCACGATCCCACTCCAATTACAGAGACATGGTGGGATAGCTCACCACTGGAATGTTGTCATGGATTCCTGTGTATTTTTTAGAAAGGCCAGGTCAGCAAGGTGAGGTGGTGGAATTGGTCTATAAGTGAAAGAGCATCAAGCTCTGCCCAGGGACAGACAATGAGTTGAGAGATCATGTGTAAGAATTAAGGGACAGGCTAAAATGGGTGACACTGTTGTGGGTGTCTACTACAGGCCACCTGATCAGGTGGAGGAAGTTGATGAGGCTTTCTATGGGCAGCTGGAAGTAGCCTTGAGGTCACAGGCCTTGGTTCTCCTCCAGGTATTCAACAACCCAGTATTTGTTGGAGGTACAGTGTGGCTCGGCAGACACAGTCCAGGAAGTTCCTGCAGATACTGGAAGATAACGTCTTAATGCAAGTGGTGGGGGAGCCAATGAGGAGAGGTGTGTTGCCCTCCAGAGGTCCCTTCCCACTCCAACAATTCTGTGATTCTGTGAATTTAAATCTTTGTATCTTGAGATACCAGCAACCCCAGATCTCTCTATGCAGGGCTGCTCTCCAGCCACTCATCTACCCATTTAGACTTATATCATGCACTACTCTCTACCAGATGCAGAACCCACCATTTTTACTTGTTAAATTTCAAGCCATTAATCATAGCCAGATGCTCCAGTCTATCCACATCTTTCTGCAAGGCCTCTTGTCCCTCAAGAGTCAACAGCAAGTTTCAAGTTTAGTATTATCAGCAAATGTACTAATGGTACATTTAACTCACGCCTCCTGATCATGGATGAATACACTGAATCCTGAGGAACGCTTCTGGGTCTGTTTGTCAGCCCCATGCACTACAATTCTTTGAGTTCTGCCCTTCTGCCAGTTCTTTAGTTCTTTAACCAGTGCACCATGAACCCATTCATCTCACCAGTGAACAGCTTGTTCAGACAGATGTTGAAAGGGACAGTATCAAAAGCCCCACATGATGGGTGACTGTATCATAGAAGGGCCTCAGGTGAGTTATGCAGGGCTTTCCCTTTGTGAACTCATGTTAACTGTGCTTGATGGTTATATTGTTCTTTAAATGCCTTTCAATAGTACCAATATGATCTCTGTAAATTTTCCCCAGTAATGAGGTTAGACTAACAGGCCTGTAGTTCCCTGTGTCTTCCCTCATGCCCTTCTGGTAAACTGGAATAATGTCAGCCAGTTTCCAGTCAGCAGAGATCTCCCCAGACTCCCAAGAGATAGCTCCTCCAGTGCTCTGGGATGAATCCCATCAGGCCTCATGGACTTAAGAAGATTAAACTGATACAACCGCTCATTTACATTTCCAGTGTCCAGAAATGGAAAGTCACTGCTGCTGTATGTCCTCTAACTGAGAAGACAGGCCAGACCAATGTCTACTAGCGTTATTAATGACTGAGGCAACAAAAAGCATAAAAATGCTTCTGCCTTTTCTTCATCCTTTCTTCAGGTGACTATCTTCATTAAGTATTGGTTGAGTATTTTCCTTAGATCTCCTCTTGCTCTAAACACACTCAGAATTTTTTTTCTTTTATCTGACCCAATGCTGGCCAGCTTAAACTCTGAGCTTTTGACTTTTTTGTTTTCTCCCTACATATAGGAACCACAGCTTTGTAATAATCTCGTGAGGCCTGACCTTGCTTACAGAGATCATACAATTTCTTTTCTTCATGAGTTCCAAGAGGAGTTCCCTGTTCAGCCAAGCTGCTCTTCTGCCCTTCTTGCTTGACTTTTGGCACAGTGTGATTGCTTGCTCCTGTGCTTCTAAAGGTTGTTCTTAAAGACAGACCAGCACTCATCAATCTCTAAATCCTGACAATCCAATTCCCAGAGGACACTGCTAACTAGCTCCCTGAGCAGTTTAAGGTTGCTATCCTGAAATCTAGGATAGCAACTCTGCTGACTTGTTTCTCATGTACACCAAAAAATTTAAACTCATAGTTTAAACTCATGATCACTGTGCCCAAAAAAACCACCTAGAATCCCATCTTATCCTTCTCTATTCACAAACAGCAAGTTGCGGAGAAGGGGAGAGAAAGGGGGGAGGGTCATCTTTCCTAGCTGTCTCAATAAATACTTGTGACGAGAAATTATCTTGAGCATACTTCTGGAATTTCTCAGACTTCCTTGTCACAGTTGTCTGGCATTTCCAGTTGATGGCTGGGAAATTGAAATTTTCCATAAGGACAAGGGCTACTGATCCAGAGATTTCTCCTCATTGCCTACAGAATAAATAATCAGTGCTGGCATTGTGGCTGAGTGAACAGCAGTAGACACCTACAATGACATCTGCTTTGTTTTCCTTCTCCCTAATTCTCACTCCGAGGCTTTCATCCACATTATCCCTAACTGCAAGCAACATACAGTGCCTTACAATGAAACTCCTTTGCCATGCCTGCCTTGCCTATCCCTCCTGAACAGCCTGTAGCCCTGCATGCCAGCACTCCAGTCATGGGACTCATTCTACAAAATCTCACTAATCCAAATGATATCATAGCTCTGGGACCTGATGAAGGCTTCCAGTTCATCCTGTTTCTTTCTTGTATCATGTGTGTTGGTGTAGAAGCATTTCAGATATTCTCCTAAACTCTCAGTGCTCTCTGCAGCTCTGTTCGCACTGCCACCCTCAAGCCATGCTATGCCATCCCTTGGCTTACACTTTCGACTATACATGGGTAGGAATTCAGTTAATTCAGATGTTTATATATTGCTCCACTACGCAAACTGAAACACAGCAAGGAGGCAACACACAGCAACTCCCTTTTAAAAAATACAAAATTTCATCTGAATTAAAATGCTAATACACATGCAAACTGAGATGATTAAAGGTGTAAGTTAGTTTGAAACAGTACATTAGAGATGGCACCATTAAAATGTGACATATTTGGCTTTGTTAGAAGTTACTTCAAATTGCACATAAATGGAAATGTCATGAACTGAGATACTGACTCGGTGACAAGGACTTTCAATGAGTCCTTCTGCACATTCACCTTTAGATAGTTTTCTCAGTATAGAGTTGCATATGCAGCAGAAAATTACCACTAATTATCCACTGTTTTGGAAAGGCAAACAAGTAGTGCATTAATCCTCCACACACCCAATTAGGGAAGAAATGCTCAATTGCTGTGTGAAGCTCACTGCCTTCACACAGTGCCCTTACTGGATGAGAAAATCCTAGAAAGAGTCATGGAATCATAGCTCATTCTGAGTTGGAAGGAAGCCACAAGGATCATCGAAGTCCAGCTCCTGGACCTGCACAGGACAACCCCAAGTCACACCATGTGCCTGAGAGCATTGTCCAAATGCTCCTCGAACTCTGTCAGGCTTTGTGCTGTGACCACTGCCCTGGGGAGCCTGTTCCAGTGCCCAACCACCCTCTGAGTGAAGAACCTTTTTCTAATATCCAGCCTAAACCTCCCCTGACACAACTTCAGGCCATTCCCTGGGGTCCTGTCACTGGTCACAAGAGTGAAGAGATCGGTGCCTGCCTCTCCTCCTCCCCTCACAAGGAAGTTGTAGACTGCAATGAGGTCTGTCCTCTGTCTCCTCTTCTCCAGGGCGAACAGACCAAGTGACCGAGAAGTCAGATGAGAATTTCTTTTACAGAGGAAATATTATCAGTCCCAAAAATAAGATAATTCCTCCAATGGAGTGTGTGATCTAGACATATCACAATATTATTTCCTTCAACCTGATAAAAAATCAACAATAGTCTTACCAGTACTGTCTTGAAAGACACTAAGGAACAGTGCCCAAACAATTATATTCAGTTAATTTTTGTCTGCTTCAGCAAGGAGGACTGCTAAATATAAAAGCTCTTTTAAGATCTGTCTTGGCAAGACTGCAAAGTGGAAAAATTCTCTATTCTTTCAGAAAGACAAAAGTTTTAAATAAGGAAAATAGCAGGGGCTAATCTATATAAGATAACAAATGTGGAAAAGAGTTGCTGTATTGTCCCTTTTCCCTAGAGGCAGAGAAAAACTCTCATTATGTGCAAAGAAGTGTAAAGGAGACAAAAAGAGTTACAAGTGGAAAGAAAATTGCAGCTGTCCTTGGAGCTGCAGATACAACAGTCATCAGGATCATTGACTCATTTCAGCGATCTTTATAAAGTCATTGCAAAATTGACATGCATACGACCCCTTTCAGAAACCCTGCTCACACTATATAGTGATAATGTGTTGTCACTACTGCACAGGAACATTGTGTTATTGCTAAAGGAAGGATTATCAGTTAAAAAATAATGCTCATTCAAAGTCTGTTACACTAAAACATACTTTAGTAAATACACTATATCCAAACAAATTTTACTAGTTTGCTTTATTTTCAGCCATTCCTTCAAAGCTTCCACAAATTAAAGAAGTATTCCACTCCAGCTTTTGAGGTTCCCAGATGTCACTGAAACAATTCAATTGAAACTGAATATATATTTCTCATTTAGATTTAGCACATTCGCAAAACAATAACACATCAGTTAAAGATAAAATATTGGTTTTCATCTTAGGAATATCTGTGATGAGGCAAAAGGGTAAGAAAAACCCAAACCCAATTAAAAACCTTGTGATAGGAAACCTCTTTGAAATACAGCTTCTTGATGCCTGAGTAATAATATAATGTTTTCAAGTATGGACAGTTTTCTTCATTGGACGAGGTACAGTGTGCAGCTACCACCCATAAGCTTTAGTCCACACTGCTTTCTTCTTGAACTCTGCAAGAGATCTCAAGGCCAGAAGTGTAACTGTGAAGACAGGGACAAATTACATTAAGTTGTGCAGTCCAAAGGAAAGGATGTGAGAGTATTCTTCCTAGTAATTTTACTAACACATATGGATTTAGTTCTCCTTTTACTGACTCTTTTCATAACTCTTCCACTTGTGGTGATGTACCTGGCCCTTGCTCTGCTTTGTGGCATGTCTCCTGCTGAAATCGTATCACATCATCTTCTAATTAGTCTATCACTTAGGCACCCAGATCAACCATTATTGCAGAAAGTTCAAATTCAGTGAGCAGTGATACAAACCAGGACATAGGAGGCATTGGGAACAACAGAAGCAAAAAGTCTTAAGTCCTCTGTGCAGTTCACTGATTGGAAAAGAAACTCACTGATTCCTTAAGTCAATTTGGAAGGATCATGCTTTTAGACAAAATCCAGTAACCAAACTAGTCACAGTCTAGTTATTCAGACAGAACTCTCACGGTCTAGTATGTAAAAGGAAAAAAAACCAATGGAAAGCTCAAAGGGAACAGTGACTTATCTCTATCAGGGCATACTCAGAATATACTGTGAATATCAGAACTCTCTGATGTACAGAGAAGGTTCTCCAACAGCCCTTAGCATTGCTTCTGGTGGAGATTAGCAGACACTACAGGTGATTTTATCAGAGCGTGACTGAAGACTGCAGACCTCAAAACAAGGCTAATTATCCTAATAATGCAAATAACTTATAACTGGATTTCAAGAAGCCTTGTTTAGGTCCAATAAATCAGGTGGTCCAAAGAAAGTGCATGGAAAGAAGCACAAGTGCACTTACTTCACTTGAGAATATTTGTGATGTCCTCTTAAAATGACTTGCACAGATCCTGCATATGTAAGTAAGCAATGGGATGCATGCTAGGGCTATAACTCCTACTATAATTCATCATACTGTCTACTTTCCATCTTTCTTTTCACATATCTTTTCAGCAACCCTGATTTTTCTCTTTCCCTTTTTATCAGACCACTTTACTAGGCTGTCCTAGTCCACTTCCTATCCCTTCCACACAGTGCAGTCTTTACTTGCACCTAAGTTATGTGATTTGTATTTTGGTACTGGAGGATTTCCCAATAGTATGCTGCATTTTATTTTTAAGGGTAACTTCAAAAACAACAGACAGATCTATCAATGAAATAAGCTTGTAGAGTATATGTACCTCTAGGTCCTTTGGGCCCTAAGCGCTACATCATAAGCGCCAGCAAATGAGACAACAAATACAAGGTGTTACAGACAAGAATGTCAAATTACCTGTGAAAGTGTCCTCAAACACAAAATCTCACTCCTTATAACAACTGCGTTTTGATCTGCACTGACAGTTATGGAAAAATAAGGACCCAATTAAAAATATATTACCTTTCAGCAGGTCAGTGGAAGATTTTGATAATGCTTCCTTAGGACATTCCTTCATATTGATCAGCCAGTCAATAAACTGAAGATTTAAATAGGAAGAAAAATCTGAATTAAAAGAGCCCCTGTATCAGAACATGACAAATTCTTTTCAGTTTGACAGACAACATTTGATTTCTGCTAAATTCAGTTATCTGATCAGAGGCAGTGGCCAATGAAGCTTCTGCCCAAAGCAAACAAAACACCCTAGAGCACATCTCCCTGTCAGCACAATTCTTCCCACAGCTGGATCTGAAACTCCCTTTGTTCCTTCTCATTATCTCAGCAATAATTCTTTGTAAGAAGAAGGCACACTAAATAGCTTCCCTCCATCTTGCCTGTTCATACCTTTAACCTATTAATATAATTCTTTCTTATCAGTCTCTTGTCCAAATGTTTTACTGCAAATCCTTCAGAACTCTTATTGCCTTTGTTCCTCTTTTGACCTCTCTCATTTTTTGTTATTTTTTTCTGGCAATGCAGGGTGCCTGGATGACAATATGGTATTTCAAACTCATAAGGATGATTTTCAGGGCAAGGCCTCACATTCTTCCTTAAAACCTAATTAGGCACTTGCATACTAACAGCTCACCCCTGCATTCCTCCCACATTGTGAATTCTGACTTCAGTGGTAACTCTGAGCACAGGAGCACGCTCAGAGAAACCAGTTCTCGACAGATTCCAGTTTGAACAAAACAGCTAACTATTAATCTATAGATTAATAGCAGTACTTCCACATATAACTACATGCAATGCACAGTAGGTTAGCCAAATTAGGAAATTTTCCACATTTATTTTCAACTCATACTTCAAAATAAATGACACACTCTACAAGCTGTACAGAAGATCTTTGACTGGTCTGAATTTACAGTGTGGTGTGTCCAACTGCAGAGGATCTTTCAGTGTTTAAAACACTGACTTGCTACCAGCAGCTCCCAAGTCTCTTCTCCCAGCTGTACTTTCTTAAGAGTTTGACTCCCAGTTTTGGAATTTTTTTTTTTTTTGCAACTCTCCAATTTTACTTGAGAAACTACTTTCATATCTGATTAAAAATAAAGTCAGGTCACAACTGAGATGCACTAAAATATAGAAGAAATAACTGCTCTAAGACCCAAGCTGTCTACTAAAAACTGAGTGCTTTCTTACTCCTGTAAAGTGCTTACCACTACATGTAAATTACCTTCTGTGTTTGTTCTTTCCACGGTTCTTTAGCCAGCAAAAGGGAAAGGCTGCTTGGAAGGAGAGTGAGAGTCTCTTGCACAGCAAACTTGTCAGTGGGGTGCTTGCCAATGTGTTCCCCAGATAATTCTGGTAATGCCATGTGGTGTTTCCACAGTGACCAGTCAGCACTGAGGCCAAGCAGTAATGGTGCACCATGGTCAGCCCAGGCCACTACAGAAGCTGCAAACAGCCACAGGAGGAAATCTATGCACTAAATGGGAAAAAGGCAAAAATGCACATTATTAAATGAATAATGCAGAAGGAAAAAAAACAAACCAACAATTAAAGAACCCCATGAAAAAACCAACAAAAAAACTCATCCAAAAAAGAAACCAACCAAAAACCCAAGACCAAAATCCAGATGGCGACTTGTTCTTAAAAACAAACATCTAAAAATTCAGCTAAAACTCAAAATGCAAGAGCTATAAAGTTCTTAATATCCTTCTATGCTTTGAAGCAGCATAAACCTCTTTCTAAATTCAAACTGAAATGTCTACAAAAAGAAAAGTAAAACCACACTCTTCTAAAATAATCTTTTAGATTAAAGCTGATCCACAATTCACTTAAAATGGGGAAATAACTTTTTCACAGCAACCTGACTGTTGAGGGAAATCAGAGATGGTCACCCTTATGGGGCTATAAATGGCTGGGAAATATTGCGGCAGTGTAATGAATGCCTTCCTGATCTAAGCAGCAGCTTATTTTATGTCCTCATACAGAAGACCTAAACAGCTGAACAACACTGTTTCTCTAAAACTGTCCAAGCCCTCTCAGAACCAGCAGCTACACAGTTCTGACCTGCCTACACAGTTCTATGAGCGAATTCAAAATTTTCCTTCAATTGTCCTAAATACAGTAAATTTGGAGAAATTATTTCCTTTAATTGCCTAAGGTTCTATCATAACTTAAATGTAAAGGTTATTTTAAAGTAAGAGTTTCAAATACACATTCATTCACAAAAATTGTGAAGATTTTCTCTGTGGAGGTAAGATCACAATCTTCTAAAGTATAAAAGCATGGGGAATAATACTTATTACTAAGGAAAAATGTGAAATATATCAGAACCCCCTTCTTTTCTTGCTGCAAAATGTTTTCACAGCATTACCTCTTTCAGATCAACATTTTGTATGGGTGTTGACTTGTACGCTACATTTCTGATGTAGCCCATCAGGTCTAACAGCCAGTCCACTCTTTTCAGAACTCCTAGAAAAAGAATAAGAACATTGACTCATGTAAAACACTAGAACGCACTTCCTTTTATTAAAAAGCAAGCAGAGAAAATCACTATAGCAAGCAAGTAACAACTGTAGAAAAACAAAGGTTACCAACACCACTACCCCATTTGATTAATTCTGCCACTGGCAGAAAACATACAGGCCCTTAAACAGTACAGAAACTTTGCTTATAAGGCAGGCAACACACTGAACACACAAAAAAAATAAAAGCTGAGTGAGAATTATTTCACATAATGGCAGCCTGCAGGACCCACTAACCAAGTCTGCACATATGACTGCTACAGAATCCTACAGCCTCCTTCAGAGTGTGGAGTACTGTGAAAATGGTCCTACAGTATTGAGAGGGTCAGTAAAATATGGTCAAGGCATGCAAATAAACTCAGCCCTCAATTAATCTAAGGATGGAAGACATTTCATTGATTCAGGTTCTGCTGTCCATAATCTGTTCTATCTCCTGCAAACTAATAATGATGCTCACCACCGAAACCATGTTACTTCATACATTACTATTTTCTTGTAATCTTTACAAGTGCCCTTTTTCATGCTGTCTCCTCTTTTACCCAAAGAACCCTTACTTCACTCAATTAAAACTCACTCCTCTTTGAAGTTCTTCAAACACAGCTGGCAGCTAAGGCATCTGGCAATATAATGCTTTGAAGTTGTTCAGTGAACACAGGCAGACAAAGACCCTTCTGCCATGAAAATGAGACCTCATTCTTGCCTCTTTCTGTTCTTGTTTCTTCCTTCTTTATTTTCCCATGCAATTCTCCTACTTCTCTTGCATCAGCCCCTATGCTCTGTCAGACCCACAGCTGAGCCAGCCCAAATCATTAACCCAGCAGATGACTATCTGGTATAGTTATGAAGAGGAAAAAAGGGAAATTTATTTCCTGTGTTAAATCAGTGCAAGGAGTTCAGGAAAGCAAGTTATCTCCTTAGTTCAGCCAGTCTCATGGGAACATCCCCCCACCTTCTGTGTCACATACCAGTAAATCAGATTTTAGGTCAGAAGGTTAGCAGAGTTGTACTATTAGAGGTCTCTGATGTACTACGTACATTTGTACACTACCCTAGAAAGAGTGGGAGACAGATCTAGTTGAAACTCTGGTCTGTAAACCACCTTGATGAGACAAATGACTTGTAGCTGGACCACAGAAAAATAAGTAACTGGAGAAAAATATAAAAGCAATGTGTGCTACAAGTATTTGAATAATACAAGAATTCTGAAGACAGTAGTTTCTAATGTGGAAAAATTTGGAAACACTTTGGTTAAACCATCTTAAAATAATTTTAAAAGAATCAGTGCAGATTCATAAATATCTGTTGATTGCATTGTTGATTTTTCTTTAAGCCTAATCTTACCTGTATTTTCATGTCTCACAATACGAGCATGATAGAAACTATGCAAGAGCATCCATAAAATATTTTCTTTCTGGTGATATCCGGCCAGAGTATCAATCATGGCACTCAAGTTCATCAGAGACAATCTGCCTTGGGAAACTAAATACACTTTCACGAATGTGGCCTTCTCTATATCGTTCTGCAAATGCAATAAAAAACATGTTAAACTGAAACGTATGTTTCTTGTGGGAACAGTAAATTTTGCATTCCTCTTTATAAAAGAAGTAAGAAGCTCTGAATAACTATTAGTCTCAGTTTTCCTCAAGACATACTATTAAACAGAAGACTGTACATATTACTTGAACTTTATACTGTTCAAAATAGTCCAGCAAAGTGTAACTCAGTACAGCTTGTTTTCATACTGCTTTAAATTTTACATTCCCCTTTGAAATGGAATGAACCAACTTGACAGTTCTGGAGACTCAAGTCTTCTTGCAAGACAGATACACCGTAGTGACAAAAAGAGGTTTTCTTAAATCATGTTTTCCAGTGTGAAATAAGAACTAAAAAATGTAAGGAAATGACAGCTCAGCTTCCACAACCTATTCGAATGCTTGATTCTCTAGCGAGTCTGACAGCAAATAGAACAGGGGGCTTTACGTCACAGATGTTTGTTTTTAAAAGCTTGATCTGAAAACAGCAAGTTCTTCCACGCAGGTCATTTTCTTAGCATTTCAGCTGCTAAGAATTCCACAGTTAATTGATTCCACTGGTGAGCTACAAGATGAAAGCTTTTTTCTTCCATTATCATCCTCAGTCATCTTGTCCACCAGGAAACATGCTGAGTGTGAATGTAAATATAGAACATAAAGTCAAGAATGAAAGGTTTCTCAGTCAATTACTTCACATTTTTAACCGAAGCACAGATCCACCAGTTCAAGGATAGCTAGTCAACAGGATGCATTTACAGTCCAGTTTCAAGCAGGTGGTTATATTAACCAAAGAGGGCTATGGTCTGCTGTTTGCATCACTGGTCTGGGATTTAGAAGATGTAAAGCCACTCTGGTTCACACCATTCCTGTTCTGCTAACAGAAGTAACTTCACAGAATCAGTTAGGCTGGAAAAGACCTATGAGATATCAAGTCCAACCTATGATTGAACACTACCATGTCAACTAGACCACAACACTGAGTGCCCCATCCAGTCTTTCCTTAAACACCTCCAGGGATGGTGTCTCCACCATCTCCCTGGTCAGCCCATTCCAATGTCTAACCACCCTTTCTGTGAAGAACTTCTTCCTAATGTCCAGCCTAAATGTCTCCTCGTGCAGCTTAAGACTCATCCTGTCTGGGACTGGTTGCCTAGGAGAAGAGGCCAACTCCCACCTGACCAAGTTACTTAAGACTCTCCAGTTCAAAGCTCCCAGGTGAAACCATGAGTATTTCAATTGCTTTGAGAAAGTTTGGGATATGGATTCTTATCACTTCTGCTTCTCTCTGCTGCCTCCAGATTAAATCTAGAACACTCTTACCTACGTGTCAGATAAAACAATTAAATGCTCCCAATGAGCTAAAACAGTCTGGTGACAATAAACATGACAAGGTTGCTTGTTTCGCATGATTTGGTGATAAAAGACCAGAATTAAAACGTAATTACCTTGGAGATCTGGACAATGCGATTGATCTCTGAATCGGCCATTTCTGAGATACATCTCGCTACATCGATATACATCTCCAGTTCACCTCTCTGCAAACAGAAAAGTAAATGCATGTCTAAATGTCTATTTCCAGCTTTCTTCATCATCAAAATTGGTGAGTTTAGGAACTGGTTAATGATAATGATGAATAATTAATCTATCCTCTAGCCTCACTTTACTTAATCTATTTTAGAAATTCTGTATTTGCTGGGGAATTCAACATACTTCAATCTGAAAGAATATGGTATTTGAAGACTTTCAAAGAGTTTGTTTTATTTTTAATGGAAAAGTGCCTTTCCTAGGAGGTATTTTCTGTAGCTAAATAGTTTCTTTAAATCACTGTGAGAAGCTGAATCCTCCATGGGAGAAAAAGGTGCCTTCTCACAGTTCACTTCTTCTCTTTCAATAATATTTATTTCAGTACCAATACTGTATTTTCTCATTACTGAATTGGTTATGAGAGAGGAGTGTACATAAGATTGGTTTCACAATGTCATATTCTAAAATAACTAAAAGTAACTTAAATTGAAATGATGCTGCTATTTTAACTATTATCATTAAAAATTGTACATCTAATTCATGTTTTGAATCTGATACATCAGTGCAAAAAGATGGGACTTACCATCATTAAAAATATCTAGCTACAGTGTTTGTACACCTCATACTTACTCCTTACCTGAACCTCATTTGGAAGAAGCTCATATATTTTCTCCACAGCCTGACACAAAAAGCTCCAGCAAAACTGGGCAGGGTTGGGAAGTTTCATTGCCTGGATGAGCCCCTGTAGAACACAATGGCAAATTTCTGGGCTTTTTGTACGGTTCTTCACCTCAAACTGTTGTATCAGAAGCACTTCTGTAAAAGACTGCAGTTTGTCTTCTGCAACATGTTGCATCCACAGGGACAGGGACATGAAAAGGTATTTCTGAGTTTTCATCTGAAAAGGAAAAATTTTTGCTCAGTTTCAAATTCTAGCTCTTCACTGACCTTGAACTATTGTTCGATAAAATGATAAAAAAAAGTAGCTCGAACACCACTTATAAAAGCACTGAAAGTCATAAATATTTCTCAGTTCTTTTCTTTTTCCCTTTTTTGATGAATTGTTTGAATTGAAAAGAGTTCAAACGTGTCAGTATTATGTTTTCATTAAAAACTGAAGAACTTACTTTCAGTGAACCCTAAACTTCACATCTCCACATAGATAGAGTAATTTTATTAAGTGGTGCCTGCTGCATTCCTACATAAAGCATACAGACTGTCTAGACAGTCAAAGACAGAAGTATGGTAGCCATAGCACCATTAATGTTGCTAGCTGTGAAGAAGACTGAGTAACCTGTATGAAAGGCAGAGCTTACATACTCTGTGGCTCACCTCATTCTGTGACCTCAAATTCCCACTGCAGCTAGAAAAGTGGTAGTCAGAAATAAAATCTATTTTTGATACCTTACCAATTATGTATCCTAAAATTGCCAGCAAATGTTTGCATATCTAAGACTAATGAATTAATAACAAAAACACTCCTTGAAGAGATCACAGAAACAAACAATTAATTTTCTGAGAATTGTCAATGAATTTACTCCTGAATTTGTATAAAATTACAGAAATGTGCAGTCAAGTGTTCTATGGGATTCAGGGAGTTTTACATACTGTACCATGGAATCCACATTTTAATTCCAGAAGAACAGAACAGCAATGAAGGATAAGCCCAAATTTGATTATACTGTAGGTTAGTCTGTTGGGTATCTACAAAATTAAGGCAAGGTTTTCAAGACATAACTGTTTTTACTAGTTAGCTAAATCAAGAGACCTTGCTAGAAAAAGTAGGTAAGCCTTTGGACAAATTAGGGTGGACCTTTTTTTTAAGAGTATCAGTTGGTATAATAAAAGGTATTTTTTTTTCCCTACATGCCATGCCTTGTGTCTCCAGGTTATCAGAGCTATAGGATGAAATGAGAGAGAGGAAAAGGTCTTAAGCAGTAAAGTGAAATCAGCATAGCAGGTCTTAAGTCTGCCTTGAATTTCAAGGCCCCAGAATAACCTTTCTCTCACTATAAATACTCCCTAAATGGTATTTCTGAAGAATTCTGAACCCAGTAATCCTTTTCTGGTGAGACAGCCTAAACATTGTCACTGAAGAATTTTATATGAAAGAGATGCTGAGCTCCCACAAGTTTTCTGACATACGTACACTGAGACTGTAGATAAGGGGAGGTGCCACCCACATCCCCAAAAGCATTGCTGCATTTTGAGATGACTGGGCCTGTGTCACAGCCAGTGCAAGGCAGAGATGTTTTACCTCATCACCTAGAACAGAAGAAAACAAACTAAGTTACAAAGAAATTATTTTCCCTTTAAATTTGTTCTCAACTCATAAAATAAAGGAGGGTTAATGTTATACCAGAGCACTACATTACAGCTTATTTTTCTAAAAGTGCTTAAAGCTTTTAACACCTACATGTTAGAAGACTCCTCTTCCCATTCATGCATTTTCAGCAAGAAATCTCAGCATTTGTTCAACGTATTTAAATTCACTCAGGAACAAAAATGTGGGAATGCTAAGAAAAGTAAAAATTTTTAAAAAACCCTCTTTGCCAAATAAAGATAAGATTTAATCCACAGAAGGAAAAATGAGCCAATATTCCTGGATGCTGTCTGAAATCTAAAACCAGCCACAAAACAAACGTACTGTTTCCTCTGCAAATTCCCTGATTTACGAAAGTAAGACTCCTAAGCGAAAAGCAGGAATAAAAAAATCCTCCAGACATTTAACAAGTTTCAGCTCTTCATAACAACTACAGACCTCAGTATAGGAAATTTTTTCCATTATTTTGAAAATTATCACCCAGTGTAATCTAGTAGACAGTGTATTTCAAACTAGTGATAGCTAGATGAACAACCAAACAGTTCAAATATGTGAAAAAGCTGCACACAGCCTCTGACATGGGCATTAGACCAAGAATTTAGCAGGTACTGAAAACAGGATACAATTAGCTGAGTTTCATGATGGGCTCTTATGTAAATAGTTCTAATGAAATATTCAGGCCACCTTCACCAACATTTTAGGGAACTTCTCAGCTCTGATCTTCTTTAGTTTTTCTTCAGTTAAAACAGTGTCCACATCATGATCACAAATATAAACTCGCAAACACTAAAAAGTCAGTCTTGAAAGCATAATAAAACTTTAACCACTGCACTAATTTCAAGTCCTGAAGAGGGCTCCAAAGTCTGTGAAAGCTGCATTAGTAAAGGACTCTTGTGACAAATACAAAAATCTTAATAGGAACTATTACTCTTACCAAAGTCCAGCCTCATCAAAGGAGAAAGAATGGATGCCCAGTTTACAGGTGGATACTGATGGCTTTCTCCAACTAATGCAATGGGTGCCAGTGCTACTTTAACCAGCTCAGCTGGGACAGATTCAGGGCCTAGAACAGAAGATTCAGTCAGAGTCTGAGTTTTTTACACACATATTTGGCTGAACAGCTCAGCAAAAAAAAGTGAACATTGCGCAGTAGTTCAAGCTGTAGTAAAGAACTGGAAAGTGTTAAAAAATCACTGTTACTTCCTTTTGCATCTGAAAATTAGCTAATTTATCATTCATAATCATTTATAATCAACAGTTACATTTTTAAACTCCTGTCAAAAATGTCTTTTTGTTACTAATAAATAGAAACTTTCTGGTATCTTGTTCTTGCGTCAATTTACAAGTTAATTACAGATATTCCTCATTTGGTAAGGGAGTATTTTTGCATTTCTTACTGGGAGAACAGCAAAGTTTTCTGACCCTGCTGTCCTTCCTCATCTTGTAGGTGCAGGCCAAAAGAACAGTCAGGCAAGTGCTATAAGCTTTCCTACGTACTGTGTTATGTCAGCACAAGTTAACTCAGTCCTCCTGGAATCAAAACATGGGCATTTTTACCTCCATTTAAAGCAAAACTTGCTTCATAGGACAGCAGTGAGCTCACTTAGCTCCACATAGAAGTAAGCCTCTCTACCTTCCTTAAGACTTTACACCAAGACATCTAACTTTTACCAGGCTTCCTCAAGTAAGACCATACTTTCTTCAGGCTTCTTTGCATCTATCACAGCAGTAATCTGTTAGAATACCACTCTGTTACAGAGAATCTTAACCTAGCATCACTGAAGTAAGGGGCAGCATAAAGTTGGTCTGATGATGGAGTATTAACAGAGCATACAAGCTAACACTTAAAAGTGATTTGACTTCCATTCTTACAGAGAAGAAACATCATCTCACCAACAGAGAGGGAAGGGGAAAGGGTTTTAAAAGTCAAAAATTAGGTGGAGAAAACTAAAGTCCTAACTACACAATACTACCTTTTCAAATGTAATTAAATTTTTATTTTAAGTACCTCATATTAGTGAAGTCCTAATTGTACTTAGAGAAGTTCTCCTAGCAAATAAAATCTTTAGGGTCATCTTTTATAGCCATACTGAATTTCCCAAAGGAATACTGTAGTTTGATCCTTTCTTACCTTTCTTTCCGCTTTCAATGGCAAAGTCAATGGCTGCTCTGATAAAGCTGTTTACAGGTAAGTAGCTAAAATCTGGAGGAACTGTGAAGATAAAAAGACTGCTTATATTCTAAAACATCAGGAAATTTTGCAACCTTCTGCTCCCATGTAAATTTAAATGCCAAACTGAGCTGTGTTTGAGCTAACTGATTCTGTAGGTGACTCAGAGTATTTAGACCACAAGATTGATAGATATATTGGCCTTTTCACCCTTAAGGCAAGCTAAACATCTTTGGTGGTGAGAGGTGCCAGATCTCAAAAAACAAATTCACAGATCAACTGAAAAACCAGGGATAAGAACTTCCTTAAAAATATATTGGGCACTGCAAGCTGGGCTTTAAAAGGGAGAGCTTCAAAATTTTAGGAAGTTTAATACAGCAGAGACATTCCGTATCTACCTAACCTTAGGCATGCATGTATGCAGGCAGGCATACATAAAAGCAGAAAATTTGAGAACGTTTATCTCTGTGATGTTCATCTACATTTTGTATTTTTGGTTTCCAGTTTAGTTCACACCAAAGTGAACAGCTTCAACTTCATTAGTTTGTGCCTGTTATTGATATTTCATTAATGATGCAATCTTGCCTTTATTTTACCAAGGGAAATTGAAACAACAGTTGAAGTTACTGATGTATCAGCTGCCCTGAAAGGGCACAGAACACTAGGTTTTTTTATTTCAGCTAACCAGAGATCTCTTCTAGAAAAATACTTCTAAAAAGTCAGCTTGTTCTTGTTATGGACTGATTTTTAAGTATTGATTTATTTTTTACACTGGGAAGTGCTAAAACAAATAGTTTTAATAGATTAATCAGTTCTAAAAGGCACAGAGTAGATGTCAAATACATGTGCCATATGAACTGTAAAACCTCTTTACAGTTTATCCTATAAAAAATAAAGAAGTAAGATACAAGTTTGACCAGAACAATTTAGAACCTTACTTTGACACCGCAAGTAAAAGCAGATGTGGGGGATCCTATTCAGCACACTGATTCCTGCTTCATGTTCCAACCTTTAGGTACACAGGACCAGGAGATCTCCAGTTCAAGGGCTGTCATGTCGCTTCATAGGGCTGCAATGTCTAACCTGTATTATCTGATGTGTCCTTCACTGTCTTTTTAGTGATGTGCTATTTCTACGTGTTCTTTAAGCAGCAGTAATAAAGCATCTTACCAGATGCCCTGTTCTGGGTAGAAGACAAACAGGACATGTGAAGACGTCCCAGAAGTTTTGCTGCATTTGTCTGAAGACCAATCTGCTGTGAGAAACTAATTATCTGTTGAGACAACAAATCACTAGTTAGAAAAATTTCCCCACACTGCCTCATTTAAGCTGGATAGACATTAGTTTCTTTCAAACAGATTTGGCTTGCTTGTGCAAGGTGTGAAGATATGCTAATGCGTTACCCAAAGAAGGAAACAGAGGCTGCCTTCTTACCTGTGTAAGGGCTCTGATCACTTCATTCAGCTTACTTTGAAACTGTGAGGACTGAATGCTCTCAGATTTCAGCTGCCAGAGAAGAAGAAAAAAACGTGACTTTTGTAAGAGGAAAAGAAAGAAGCAACAAACAGAGAACAAATTCTGAAAAGACAGATTACATTTTCACCCATGCCTTTCTCTGGAGAGTGTGAGAGAGAAAAGAAGAAAGCTTACATGGCTGTAAACTTTTCCCCAGTGGCATTGCACATGGCCCATATGATGGCAAAATGGAAGAGACCCCATTTTATGCATTGCAATTCAATATTGCTTGGTTCATACCCAACATGAATTACTGCAAAAATGTGATGACCTGGTTTACAGTCATTGCTGTAGGAATGGGGAGGATGCATCCCATCTTGCCTTCCAGCCAAATTTCTCCATGAGATTAAGGTACCATTTGCTTGCATATTCTCACCTGTATCATGCCTCCTTCAGAGCCCACAAGTGCAACCAGCCCACTGACAGCAGCCAGACGCTCCATTGTTGGAGAACCCTGGAAGCATAATTCAGGATCAGTGAATCAATGTGATGACACAACACTGCTGTAGGACAAAATGCTTGTTTCTTCCAACTTAAAAACCGTGACTTCTATCACTAGTACACCTCTAATCCCAATAGCTTTTAAAGTCAGACTCCAGCATGGTAGATAATACAAATCCCTCTCTTGGTGAATGAAAGCTTTATATGGAGCTTCCTCGTCACTCTTCTAAATCTGAAATCATCATGGATTGACAAATCACTTTTTTCCCTAGCACAATCTGTATTCCACAAAATATACCAGTGCAATTCAACTCAAAACCAGTTTCTTTATTGATAATTACCTTCAGCTGCAATCTTTATGTGTAAGTTTAGAATTTGATTTGAAACACCTAACCTTTCTAGATAAATTGAAATGGTTATAACAACTAAGGCACTATAATCACCCATCTTTTATTCTAGTTTTAACAAGCAGCACCTAATTTCACGAGACATTTTCACTTAATAACCTAGACTTTATTCTTGGACACTGTTACAAATTAGTAAAAATGTCCAAATTAAGACCTCATTGAGATAAGCATTTCTCATAAATTATGCAGGTAGAAGAGAAACAGGGATTTTTTTCCCTTTAGCAAACAGCCCAAAGTTATACTCTTGCTTCCAAATATCAATCCAACAGCATATTCAGATAGCCATAACTTTTCCTGGCATCACTCTTGCAGAAGCGAGGAAAATTATGCCCCTACTGTTAATTTTAAAACACACCTTCCCCACCTCCTCTACCCCCACCCATGCAAAAAAACCCAAAACAACAAAAGAAGTACAAAATCCAGGATAGGAATTCAAATTCCTTTACCTCTGCAAGCACAATTTTAATCCAGGCTGGCATTAGTCTGTTACTCAGGTCTTCAGCTTTCCCATGACCACAAGCTGACAATCCATGTACTATCGCACCTAAAGCTAAAGCAAAACTGTAGGTCTGTAAGGTGAAAAGAACTTATTAAAAAACAGATCTTACAAAGGATTCTATATTCTTTTATACATTCACTATTGAAACATTACTTAGATATTTATTATTTCCCAACAATTAGAAGTTATGTCTTTGTCTAGAATACCTGACACTTTCTTATTTCAAGTGTTTTCTCATGTCAAGTGACATGGGATTTTCTGAGATTAAATCTTTGGCACATAGAGCCTTAGCTTTAGATTTTCTTAGATATGAAGGTAAAAAGCTCTAGCACAGGTAGTTAGCTCTGACTTCCTGTTTTTTAGATAAGCATTCTGAACAACTGATTAGCATAATAGCAGGCTTTGATTCAAAATGGTTGCCTTCCCCCAGCTCCTTCATTTCCTGGCAAACATTAAGCAGAAAAGAACTTGCACTACAATATTGAGATTATTTTTGGCAATTTGAGGGGTATCCTAGAACAACAGGAATGAAACATACAACTGGAGGAAGCTGTGGCTATGGTTATCCTGCACTGTCTGGAGGCTAAGGGAAAGCAAAAATTCAGAAGAGAACAGTTGATGTATTTTCCCAATAGGAAAAAGAATTTATAGAAATATGCTATAAAAGAAACAAAAAATGGCAGGACACAGGGACTAAAGACACCAAACATAACAATTTCTCTTCTTAATGCAATCAAACACATACAACTTGCTTTTATTTTGCTGTCTGGTAATCACTACACACTTTAATGAATCAAGTGGTAGTCTTAGTAATTGCATGGTATGCACAATACATTCAATATTAGTTAATGATGAAAGTAGATCAATATAATTGTCTTGAATTACAGTCCGGATAAAGCAGTATCCAATATTAAATAGATAAAGAGAAAAAGAGAACTGAAGCAAAGCCCAAATACAGAATTATCACCTGCTGATTATTTTCTGCTAAGGTCCGTAGCTTGCTCATGGCCTTCTCAGCCTCAGCTGCTTCTATGATTCCAACACTGAAAGCAGAGACACAGGAACAGGCCACAGAATAGGCAAGTACCTGAAAAAAAATTTAATTCCATTAACTAGTGTCTAATCAAGCTCATTGTAGCAATGGTCACACTGAATAATGTGCCAGCATGACAATAAAGATTTAACATTTTCTATTTATACTTTCAGATGTTTATTCCCTCTCTGAGAGATTCCTCATTGATGCTAATAATGTTAAACAAACACAACTAAAGCTTAGAAGTACTTCTGATTTTACAGAGGTCAAACTCCTGACCTTCCACACAAATGTAGCTATTCTCTCAAAACAAGTATCTGATCATTACTTATGTAAGCATACTGAGCATGCTGTGCTCCCATCAGGACTAAAAGCAGGTCCACCAGGCCAGAAAATGAGCATGTAAAACTGTCTCTCACACATAGCCCACAACACCAGCCTCCTGTCCTTGCAGAAGGATTCACCAGCAACACTGCTTTCCTGTTCTCCTGCGTTAGTCATGGAGAATAAGGAAGTGAAGTCTGAACTACCAACAAGACAAGTGTGCCAACTATTTAACCTCCTCTGTACCAAAGCTAAGCAGCAAAACAACAAATGACTATAAGGAAAGCAGAGAGCACCCACCTACTGTGCAGGATTGACAACAATTTGACCTGTAGAAAGTAATGTGCAGATTGTACCTCTTGCTGCAGCAAGCCAAAATTACTTCTCACGTAAAGGGTTACATCCGAGTTATTTACAGCTCTGAAAGAGCCTCTTGTGCATCTCATATAGTAGCATTCATCCTAGAGTGCTGGCCAAATTTTACTCATGTGTACAAATCCTTACAGATATTTTAATTGAAAAGGGTAGGTTTTGCTTCTCATCCCAAACTATCTCATGATGTTAAACAGCTGCTGCCTTTTATCTCAGAAGTTGTTGTATTGAACTCAGTTTAATTTCAATAATGCACTTGAAGATCTCTGGGGACAGATAAATTATTTCATAGCTGTAAGTAATTTTGATGCATGAACCATAAACTGCAAAAGGCTAATCCCCAACACATATGTACTGCCAAAAAAATTAAACTCCATCGAAGAAGATGTTTAATAAAGAGCTTTCAGAACACTACCAACAGGGGAAAGAGAATAATACTATCAATCTCTATTAACTCCCTGAGGAAAAACAGGATTATGCAACTCAACTGCTCAGCTGCTGCAGGCTTACATACATCATGTACAGACAGGGTTGCTTTTCTCACGCAAAACATCTGCTTGTTCTGATTTTTGTTTTCTGTTGAAAACTATTCCAATTTAATCAGTTTTCATTCTCAAGTTTTACCTCAGCAGAGTTACAGGCGAGTACATGGTCCATGACAAGTGCATGGACCATGTCAAAACTCACAGGAAAAAAAAACTGGGGAAAAAACCCCTGAAAGGCATGCTCAAACTTAGCAGAACTCAGTTTAAGTGTTCAAAACACAAAGAGAACAAATGGGGCCATAGCAGCATGCACAAATACAAAATTTACATTAGCTAGTGACACCAACTTTCAAAGAAGTATACAGAAGGCATATTGACGAGGAAGTATTAGCATTTAAGTTCTCTCTCAGAGTAATTTGTCTGCTTTCTAGTAGATTAGATGAGCAGTAAACAATTGTATGTAAGAGACCGATATCCATAGTTACTCAAGATCCACTTTTCAACAATTTAATTTGGGGTTAAGGAATTAAAGAAGACCTTTAAAGGATCATGTCTGTCATCTTTTCAGGCAGTTTCCTAATGTCTGTGCAGTATTACACATTATTCTATTCTTATTATTGTTCTTACTGTCACTTTTTTTTTCCCAGCAGATATAAACCTATATATTGTGAAAGAAAAAACAGAAATCAAGCCTTCCAGTACTACAGATAGAAAGCTTCAGTACTATAATTATTAAAGGGAGGCAACAAAGTAAAAGGAAGATTTAAAATTTGTGATAAAATAGGTCATACCTCCTGGACTCCTCTGCTTTGGTCCTCACTGCTGTCCAGGTATTTGCAGAGTTTTCTCAATGAAACGGAAACATGCACTCGCGATTCTGTTTGGCTACTGTGACTCATAAATGAAAGAACAAGTCCTACTCCTAAAATACATCCGGTGCTTTAAGAGAAAACAAAAGAGAAAGGATTAAGTATGCTTTGGCTGCTCTGAACTCCCTTTAAACCCCAATAACGTTTGTGGGCAAGAAGACCTCTTGGCCTTGTCTGATAACTAGCCTTGTAGATAATTTATTACCACAGTCAGTTTTACGAATGGTTTTTATTTCACACATCCTTTTCAGGAAACACCAGATGAAAGAAGAACATAAGAATAAAATGTGTATTTAAATAATAAGTCCTACACATACAGCCTCATTATTCCTTCTGCTTTTGAAGAACCAAATAGCCCCAACAACAAGCACCATCAACTAGTATGAAGGAAGTATGGATCCAAACTTCTATGTGTGATTTGTCCTGATAGCATAAACTTGGAAGTCCCAGTTGAACATACTAATTGCAGGTTCACTGGGTGTATTAGGATCTGGTGCTGTCAGACTCCTCCCAGAGTCGTTCCATTTGCAAAATAATGAAATTAGTGATTAAGCCAGAGAGCAGCTAAGATGGCTGTAGAGACTAAGGTATTCACCTGCATTTCATAACAGGAATGGTCAGGTGTGCATTCTAACCCATGTGTACTAAAATTTGCATATGCAACAGTGGAACAGCTTCATCAGGGCACATATATCCAGCACAACTGTTTGATGCTGAGGATACTTAAAATTGCAACCAGAACAGTTTCAAAGGACATAATTTAATAGGGTAGCTGGCACAAATATCTCCACAGTCTCTGCCTCTTTTTCAGATTTTGGTCCACTCTGGACCAAAGATCTCTTCCTAAATTCTGCACGTGTGCTCCCATAACATGTTCCAAGTCATCAGCTTTGTCAGAAAACTTCCAAATAGTTCTGGCTTCTATCATGAGATACTAAAGCATAGGAGACACTTATTGCTCTGAAGGTGATCTCTCACTGCCACACATCCACAATAGCTCAAAGAAACAGCTCCTATCTGGAGATGATTTTTTTTCCCCCTTGCACATCTCCCTGACACTGCTTGTAGCAAGCACTAAGCAGTCAAATGAACATGGCTAGCATCTCAGCATTCTCCTAAGCTTCTCCTATACAACTTAAAAATGGGAAGAGCTACTGCTTTTACTCAGCTAGGTAAAAAAACACCATCTATCTTCAGTCATATTTATAAGCTAATGTTTTACAGTAACTGGAGATTAAGGATGATTGAGCATGGCTAGAAGACTTGGAGGGATGTCTTGGGAGTGGTATTTTTTTCCAACAAAGATAAACAAGCCTTTTAAAGTAACTGGTATATCTGAATTCATGAACAGCCAGTAAAATAAGGACATGGCTTATACAAGAGTTCTAAATTCAAGTTTACATTACTGCTTGTTGACAAAACTACATAGAAAGAAAATGTAATTTCTCATTAGAGTTATAGTATTTTATGTTATTCCCTGTTAATAGAGACTTAAAACGTAACTGGGGACTAAAGCAGGAATCTAACTTCAATTTCTCTGCTCCCCTTTTTACAACTAACAATTGATTTCACTTGGCTACCTTATTTTGAACTACATAAAATGAGTATTCAGGTATATGTCATCTACATGGTATCTGAGATTTCCCAGCACATTTTAAGCGTTTTACTGCCAGAGCATCAGGTTGCAGGGAGCCCTGCCTTCCACCGGGGGCAGCCTGGGCCCAGACAGCACCGACTCCCACACCTACACTACTCACCAGACGGACACTGGAAACACTGACAGCCTATTTTTAGTGAAAAAGAAAATCACCAGTTTAGCAGAGGTGAAAATGCTCATGTCTCACAGCTGATCATGCCTGTGTCACACCGGATGAAAAGGCTGGAAAGGACCTTCCCTTGGAACAGCAGTTTACAAGTGTAGAAATAGAAAATTTGCACAACTCTGCAACATTTAGAGCTGCCCATTACTTCTTTGCTGACAGAGAGAACTCATATTAGACACCAGCTTCCTCTTAACCTTTGAAAACCATAGCCAGCACAAAAAACTACCCCCTCTTCAATCTTCCCTCTCTTGCTTGCCGTTGTTTCATATTCTTCTGGCAACCTCTTGCTGCTAGAGAAGTCTGGCTTGGGTCTTCTGTGAGGCTTTGATCGCCAGCTAACAGGTTGCACAAACCAGCAGCAACAGGCATGACAAAGGGGTGCAGCTGGTACAGCACCTGTGTACTGTGGGTCTCACCCTGTGTCACTCAAAAGGCAAGAGAAATCCTCACTAAGCTGTACAGGTTCACAGCCCAATGGTGCACAGCTGTGACTCCTCAGAGCTTTTCAGAAAGTGCACTGGAGAAAGGAGGGCAAAGGCAAATGGGAATTACTGCTGTTTCTTTTGAACAGGGAAGAGCTGGGCAGAGTCATGCTCAAAATCAAAGAAAACTTTATGCATTCACACTGAGCGACTCAAGATACTGGGGTTCCTTCCCTGATTTGAAAGAGAAATGACTACTGCAGAAAAAACATGCTGCCATGTTACGTTAGTTGTCTCATGGCAATTGACACGTTTTATTGTTTCCAGTCTTAGGGGTTTCAAACCTTGACTGTAAAAACTTAAGCAATATAGACCAGGTCCATGACTGACTGTTTTAGGGAGCATGTGGCCCTCCAAAGGGCCTTTCCAGCCTGCACAAGTTGGTGATTCTATGGAAATACTCAGAACAGGTTGTCTCCTTATCCTATTCTTGTATTTTCCTGTGTAGAATTAAGGAAGAAAGTGTGAATTAAAAAAGTAGAGTTCAAAATAAGGTATCATCAGTAATAAAGGAAACTCACTTGTACTCCAGACTGGTGTCAAAGCAGCAGTCCTCCAACACATCCATGGACTTCATGAGAAACAAATTCATCTGTTGACCAGGTATATCACTACAAAACCAAACCAAAACAGAAACAAAAAAAAATCCAATGACGGACAGCAGGAGGAGGTACCTGATAAAACATGATCTCAGCTAGACCTGTAACTATTTATAAGCTGAAAATTCATGACACTTTACACTATTAGCTATGTAAATTTCTCTCCACCTCATTCCCTAACTTACGGATAAAAAAAGAAGCATTTACATCTCACTCCGAAGATGTCATAGGGACTCCTCTCTTATAAAACATGTACACCATTTTCATCATGTACAGGACATCTTTAATGGAAACTAACTCTACGATCTGATATTAGCTATAGCTACATCCCTAGGAGTTTTGATTTGTTGCAAGACAATGCTTTGAAGAATGTGTAAGATTAAGCTTTCAAATTATGCAGGGCAGTGAAAGAGTAAAAGTAGTCTGCAAGAAATGGTTACATAAATGTAATCACTTAACACCCCTTACCACACAAATAAAAAACACAACTCCCCAAAATATAGATTAATATACTCCAAAACACTGGGCTTATGTAACTTCACTCTCTTTAAGAACCTTTTAATGCTTGCGTGTAGATCAGTTGTCCCACTGACTAAACATCCAGAGGCAGTCCATTCCCAAATTACGTGGCTGATTCAGTGGCAGCAAGGCATCAAGGCACCAAAGCATGAAGGTTAGAACTCAGCAATGCTTCAGTTTTAACAAAAGCAGGTGCCTTGGAAAAATTAGCTTCACCAAGCAAATTAACAACTGCCACTCAAATCTGTTTGGTGCCTGTGCTTGTGTACTAATTAAACATTTATTATGGGTATATAGGAAGACAAAATCCCTAGCAGTCAAGAAACTGGAGGAGTATAAAGCCAAATCTACATCTTAATTTCTCTGTAATTACCACAAATCTGCAACTGAGGCCAATCTTTCTGAAAAGTAGGCATTTTCTGACAACTTCAAAACACCTCTGTGCTGCCAACATAGCTGTAACAGCATGTTTTAAAGACAGTCCATTACACTATATCCACTGTAGCTCCATCCTCACATGTGTAACTCACATGACGTAAGTGAACACTATCCAGTGTCCAGAGCACCACTTACAAAGGAACCAATGACAACTGTGAATTATTTTACAATTATGTCTTCTAGTGCAACTAGTCTTCTAGTGTAACCATTTAGAAGAGCCAAGTTGCTCTGCTAGCTGACTGCTTTGCACTTTGTATCTTAGGATACTACAAAAATTAGTCACTCATCCTGAAAGAATGACAAGCCAGGATAGGAAAGCTAGGATAGCTCTGGAGGGAGCTGAAGTGTGGGGGAAGACCTAGAATAAGAGGCACCTTTTAAGTAACATTACAAAGCCCCTCAAGAATAATTTGCCTATGACTTGTAAATACTTTAATTCCCCAGAGCTTAAGGCCACATGCAGAAATAGGAAGTTATTTGCACAGCTACATTAAATATGGTAGTTCTCACCTGACTTTTTCTTCATATAAACGTGAGATGAACATCCCCAAACCAAGACCCATGTGGATTTGAACAGCTTGAGACTCATCAGCATTTGGTTTCCCAGGTAACCTGTCCATAAGCATACTCAAGACCTCCTCAATCTTCTCCTTGCACGATACGATGAAAATTGGCACCAGGAGAGACAAAGCTGTGGCTGCACAGGATCGAGCTATAATACTAGCAGTATTTTCACCTGAATAGGATTTCTAGAAAAACACAAAAGAGAGTGGTTTTTTTTCTTTTTCTTTTACTCCTTTCCAGGCAGTAACACTCAGCACTTCAGGGATTTAAAATGAACAATATATATAGAAAGCAAACAGCAGCACAGATGTATTGCAATCTGACAATCCTTGCATGTGGCTTTCATCATTTTGGTAATAAAGACTAAAATTTAAAGCAAACACAAATATAAGAAGAACAATAGCAAGAAAAATTTTGATTTTCCCATATTCCAACTACCACAGCTCAAACAGAATTAGGAAACTTCATGATTAAAACTCCAGGTATGAAAAACAGGTATGAAATGTACTGCCTTGCCTTTAATACCACAGCACATACCTGATAGAACCATGGGAAGACCTGACCTTTAGGTTGGTAGCGGCTATTCACAATACTCAAGAGGGTCTCTGTGACCATGGAAATCCAGTGTTTCATAGGAATAAAATCAGGTTCAGTCTGCAAAAATCAAACCCAAACAGTAATCATTATTTTTTCTTAAATCAACTTCTACCTTAACAGAAGCTCAACTGCTGATGTTCCAGCTGTGATCCATCATGAATGAGATTATTTTATCATTCCTATGTACTGTAAGTAGCATCATTTACTTGTCAATGCTGACTCTCAAGACACTACTTTTGATCAAGTAGTTCAGTGGAGCCAAAAATTATGAAATTATGAAAAAAGAGTTTGGCTCGCTTTCAGTGTCCATAGAGTGACCTCTATCTCATCTGTCAAAACTGTCAAGTAAATGAGTTAGTCATTATGCTTCTTGTGACAAGGCCCATACACACCCTATCTGTTTCTGTATAGATCACAGCATCTGACAGATGGCATTCACAGAGTGTGGTGAAATTTGAACTTCAAAATGTAAAGTACTTCATATCCACTTATCAGCCCCCCAAACACCTGGTCATATTACTTCTCTATATTCCACTAAGAGAAGGGACTCTCGCAGATTCACTCACCTCAGGCACCGCTTCAGTGTCTGAGGAAAGGCTGCTTTCGTATTTGGCTACAGCCACTGCAAGGCCAGTTAAAGCAAAAATAGAGTTTCCTTTCACCACTGGGCTGTCTCTGAACAGAAAAAGGCAAGCAGTTAAGAAACATAATAGAGATGCTGGCAACAAAACATACAGCTCAAAGCAGAAAAGTTATGCTACAGGTGATCCAGGAGGGAAGGCCTTTGCACCTAGCAACTTCACTGGGCTCTCTTCTAGCTCAGCAGAAACCTCTTACATTTCATCTTCAGGTGATGCCTTGAAGTGGCTACCTAAAAAACAGAGACTAGACAAAGAGTAAGGGAATAAAGGCAGGTATTTGTTTGAAGGGCCCCCAAAGGTACACCCTGGGGAGAGGGGACCCCAAAATGGACGACAGGTCACGAGTTCTTGCCCCTGTTATGGGTTTGGTCCATTTGCATATCAGCACAAATTCGCCAATTAAACTTTAGCTAGTAAGGTAACCGCCCCCCCAACTTGCCCCCCTTCTCAAGATGCTGGTTTACACATTTTGGGCCTAGGACAGTCTGAGTGTCCTTGAAGAGCAAGCCTGGAGAGGCTTTGTTATGTCTATCTTAGCATGAGAGAACAGCAGCTAACAGGCTGCAAGACAGTTTAAAGTTACACACTAGGAACACAGAGAATACAGAATTTGCAAAATATAAAAGCTAAAATGTAAGGCATCGTAGGAACTAGAGAAAGAATGGAGGAAAGAAGTGTTTCAGTCTTTTTTTTTCTCGTCTATCTTTATATGAAGGCCAGCACACACAAAGTTGTATAAAAACAGAAACTTCTTTCCACTATAATGAGGACTGCTACCCTGCAGAGCAAGCAGCACTCACAGAAATGCAGCAGTTGGCCTTAGCTAGTACCATCTCCATGGAGGACAAAACAAAAATATCTTCAAATGGAGAATGCTAGAGAGGCAGATGCCACTTCACTGCAACAGCATCACAAGATTTAGCAGAGCAGCCATTATTGAAGTATAATCTTTAAAAAAGTTTTGAATTATCTCCCTATGCTACAAAAACACTAATATAATGGAAAATGATAGGTTTCAAAAAGTGCTAACTTCTATGACAGTGCAAACCTTTAAGGAAATCAAGAAAGAAAATCTGCCACTGACAAAAAAGAGGGAGAATATAGCTGTGTTCAGCTGCATATACGGAAGTATGTTGATATTCCAGCATTCCCAGAAAAACACACTGCAATATAATCCTGATGGAACTCTCTTGTTTTCCAAAGCAGCTGAACAATACAACTGTATTAGACCACTTACAGACCAATAGACTCTTTGCATCAGTCTTCCATTTCTAAAAACTTCCTTGACTGCTGCTGTAAAAATATACCTACACTGCCAATCTGGCATTTATCCCAGATCCAAAGATGTCACTATCACAGTAAAAATATTTTCTGGATTTCTATGTGCTTCTTAAAATGAGATACGTGAGTCTTAGTGGAATGTCATCATTTGGAACAGTGAAACTATCTCCTTTCAGATAAGAGGTACTTACAAATAATTACAACAAGGTACTTAGTTAAGTTCTTTGAAGTCTCTCAGTATCTCTCGCCTCCAATAATTTACTAATCTATGCATGGAAACTTTGCTGATTTGATCATCAGCTTCTAAAAGGCTCCATTTCATGATGTACCTCAGAGAGAAACTTCTAAATCTACAAACTCATGAAACCTGGATGCCTTAAATTTAATGAAGGTAAAAATCATCATCTTAACAAGATCTAGGAAGAAAAAGAGCAGTGTCCCACACTTTATTGAAAATATGGGAAAAAAAAACATCATCTGTAGTAATTTAGCAGTTCTTACTTGGAAGCACCTTTGATGACATCGGTCAACATATCTCTGACCCTGCATGAGAACAGAAAGAATTTACACCATGTTCATTATAGTATAGCATGAACTCAGCTAAATTCCTCTTATGCTTTACATGTGTCCATTCTAGGTTAACAACTGTATCAGCCTATCAGAGACTTAGTGCAAAATAATTACAAGCATTTAATCTGTAAAAATAACTATGTACCACCCAAAGTTTCTTCATGCTCATGTGTACTCCCAGTGTTTTATAAAGAGCTTTTATTTGACTTAATACCACTTTTTGTAAAATGCTGGTTCATGCAATAGCCATAAATCTGCTTTTTGAGCACATCAAACACGTAAGTTTCCAGATCACTGTGCTATGTTCTAGCATAATGAAATCTGAATGTTTTATAACGGACAAGCATTACAATTTATTCAACACTTCCTATATTTCTGGAACCACTATGGGCAGCTATGCTATTAGGCGGTATAGTAACCTGAATCCATTTAAATTAAAGCCATAGGAGTGGTGTCTTGGGGTGACTCTATGATGTTGTATCCCCTACCACCTGCTCTATGCCCAGACATGAATCCTGTGCCTTTCTGTGCCTTTAAAACTGGGTCCGAAAGAAAAAAAGCCAGGTGAACTTTTCAAAGCAGTTTTGTGTTCAAGGACACAGAGGTAGCTGCTGCTGCTGCTGCTGCTGCAGAGAGGAGGAAAGCACCTTCCTGCTTTTCACAGCTCTTGGCTCCTTTTCTCTGGAGTTAAACTCCTTTGCTTCCCTGCGACTTTGGCTTCTTCTTCTTCTCTTCTGGAACTGTTCAGAACACCAGAAAGTCAGAACCTCACTGGAAGACCTTTCCACCGAGGCCTGGAGGGGGCCCACGCCGGCCCAGCTCCGCAGAGGAGAAAGCCACACCCACAAAGGACTCTGAATTTACCAGGTTCTCTCCACAGTGAGAGGTTTTATTATTCAGCATTATTCTTTTTTCGTGCCTGAGTGCACTTTACTTGTTAAATAAATAGTTTTTTTCCTTTCACTTTCCTCTGAGGAATTTCTTCCTGAACCTGGGGAGGGGTGGCTGTAACCTGCCATTTATCAGAGGACGTTCATTTCAGATTTCTCTGAATTTGTCTCAAACCCGGACAAGTGGTTACAATTTCTTCCACATTATTGTAGTTGATTTGTAAGAGGCTACTTGTTTTCCATTGTTTCATTTCGCATCCATATAAAGACTGAAGCAGAGACGCAATCAATTTCCTACATTGACAGGTGTGGATGGAGGGAGATCCTCTATTCTAAAACATACAATTCTATCATGGCCATGAATTTCATTCTACAGAAAAAGACAACTTTAGACTGAAAATGCATGTCTCCTAAAACAGGGCTGTATGTCAAAGGATTAACACTAAAGTTCATACCACGTCATCCACAATCAGGTTAAACCCAGTGAGCAACAAAAATGCTTAATGGCTACTGAAGTTAGAGCCCTGAGGAATCAAGCAAATAATTGGGAACTGGAAAAGAAAGCTACTGCTGGGCTCCAGTTCACTTCCTGCTTTGATTTCTTTCCTGATAAATGGAATTCTGTTCATTTTTGACATAGTTTACATTATCACCATTTACGAAACAGAAAGCAGAAATTCTTTCAGGAGAAATCTACAAAAGCAGCATTGCTATAGGCCTTTTTGTACCCTCTCAAGAAAGGGATCAGTCATTAATAAAGGATCTTTTCTAAAACACCACATCATTCTGGAATGAAAGTCTCTATTCCAGAATTAGCTGGAATAAAACAGATACAAATTTTGAATTCCTCTTGAGTGGGACTTAGTAACACACCTTTTTGATTGAAACAGACAAAAGGCCTTTTGGCTTTGTACATACTTTGATTCCAATGCACTTATGAACAGGCACAGAAACAGGTATTTATACTCTCCATAGATCCGTATTTTTTTTTCTTGTGAATCCTTCCACTTCCCACCTTTCTCCTGGCCATGCACATACACGGCTAAATCCTAATAGACTGAGAGACACTTCTCACCTGACTGAAACAGAATTAGTGGAGGATACAGATCAGGGTGTGCATCACGTGCTTGCTTTTAAGCAACATCCTCACAGTCAATAATGCAAACTTATCGTATGAACTGGGGTGTGTCAGTCCACCATGACATACATCAGATTGTGACTTCCATTTCTTTCATCAAGGCATTTTCAGTGAGACAGCTCATTAAACTCCCAAGAAGTAAATGTTTATCTTTGCATAACTCTTCTCCTTTAACATGCTACAAAACCCCCAAATTCTTTCACTCTTCCCAGCTTCTCACCCTACAAAGTTTTTAGGCTCTGCAGACAGGAAGGTACCTGTGAACCTGTGCATATGGAAATCCTTACAGTTACCCAACAGTCTTTCTTTCCACTCCCCTCTCCTGCCATGGTCACTGTACCTGGTGGTTGCTTGTTGTTTTGTTTTGGGTCTTTTTTCATTAGTGCTCATACAGTCTTCAAACTTGCAAAATTAAAGGCTTTAAAACTTTGCCCTCCTCTGTCCCATCACTTGCCATTACAAGTGATCAGGAGCACACAGGCACTTCCTTACCATAGCCAGGCTGTAAACTGTTTGTACTGCACCTCTTCAGGATCCTCTTTTCCATGTTTTAACTGCATCTCCAGCTCTGCCTGCCTCCCCTGCAGAATTGCAGAATAAGTCAGAAGTGGATCTTACATCGTAAGATTTACTTATATCATAAGATTTCTTCAGAGAATACTCAGGTAACACACGTAGCCCTCAACCTAAGGGCTAGTTCATAAGATGTGGCGGTGTGCCCCGTGGTACCAGAACCTCCCCAGGCCATAGCCTGGTACGATGAATCTAATAAGTGACTGTGACTGCTTTGTATACGGGATCCCACTGTAATATACAATATATTAAGGAGAAGAATCCATAATTTTTTGTTCTGAGTATGAAACACAAACTGTAGATGGCATAAACAACCACAAATACTGAGGCATCTATCTAGTACATGCAGAGCCAAATACTGCATGCAGGAAGGGCTACAACAAGCAGGGAGTGAGCTTTAGAAACCTGCTAGCCAAAATGGATTCTAACAACAAATGTTAGATGCTGTACTTGAAGCAGAATTCCTCATCCTTTTACTTTACATAACTCTGACCTCCCTGTGATTTCCTACGCCACTATTTCTGTACATTTAAAGAGCTGACACAGATTGTGCCCTCTAACATGTTATAACGTATGTTATACATATGTTATCTAAACATATCTAAAGCAGCTTTATTTTAACATTGTCTCCAACAGAAATATAACTTGTCTAGGTTGTCAATTACTGCTCCTTAGCAGATTATTATGCCTTGAATGAAAAAATACAGGCACATGTGCTGTGTTTTTCTGGTATTGAATGCTTGTAGTTTGGGTGTACATACCAACCAGAAAATACAACATAGTGAAGTTTGAAAATTCAGGTCTCACTCAAAAGGTGACCCTCCACAGAGATTAAAGGAGTATATACAACACACTGACTATAAAGAAGTACTGCAGTTCAGAAATACTGAACTATATACTATCCAGACTACTCATCTTATACTGTAGTCTCTTTTGGCCACCTCAGATGAAATGTACTACAAAAGCGTAAGGAGTTAAGAACCAAGCAACAAACATAGGCTCTACTGTCCTGTAAAATGGCAAGAAATCCTACAGATCCTTCAGAAGAAGTCTGGTAAATGCTAAGCTTCTTGTGAAATCTTGCCTTGGAAGGGAAGCAAAATAGAAGAGTAACTAAATGCAAGCAACGATGCCCCCCAAGACCTAAAGCTGCAATGTGAATAGCTGATGCTTGTTTTGGAATGGGGCTGGCTTGGTTTATGATCTCGCATTTTGTTGACAGTCAAGATAAAAATTGTTTTGAAAATGTGAGAGAAGCGTATGTTTTGCTGCACAGCAAAACGAGGCATAGTCAAAGCTTCTAGAATTTATTCAGCAACCTGAGCTGCTTGTGCTGAAAACAGCTGATGTGACCTGGAATAGAAACAAATAAGCCCTTCTAGCAATACAAAGAGAGCATTCTGGAAGGCAGCTATTTGCTAAACTCTTTTTAGATAATTTTCCTGTTGAAAACCAGATGATACTACCTCGGTCTAGATATCAGGTCAGCTAAACTAATGCAAGAGCGAATTTAAGATATTTCCTAATCAATAGACAGGGCTGAAAAAATTGAGAGGAGCCTCTTACAGTGTGGCAGGATTACATGCTGATTAAAGGAAATTCTTTTTAATGAATCATCCCTCGACAGCTTCTGTCTCCTTTGTGGTACTACTATTACAAAGTTCCTACCCAAGCAATAGGTTAGAGCTCTACCTAAAATTTCATCTTCTAAAAATTCTCAAAATTGACACATTCTGCAGGTTGACACACGAACAAACCTACATGAACCTGAACTGCAAATAGAAGCTGCACTTCTACAAAGTACCCCAGATTGTGCTGTCACTAACTGAATATACAATTTTATTTCCTTTTTACAAATGTTATAATTAAGCACCTTAAACTTTACTTCTGTTTTATTCTTTGTAACTTGTATGAGTCCTCTTGCTGGTAAAAGTAAACCCCATACTACTTGAATAAGTGTTAATGTCCACAATATTATATACCTCAAAATTACCTGCAGGATTGCACTGTAGGTTCGACTCATAAATCCTAACCAGGACTGCGGCAGCAGTATGGAGTGGTGCCATTCAGAAGGCTGAATATTAACCTGTGCAACACACCAGAAAGGTTAGAAGCAGTTACTTTACGTCTCTCATATGCAAAATCTATGTTCTCCAGTCTATGATTTGCAGACAAACGTTCACTCATTTCCACAGGCCATTAAACATGGCTGTAGGAAACTAAAATGATAACGTACTTCATTCTCCTTTCTGATTTTACCCACATCAAGTTACTTTCAACTTCATTACCCAGGCCCAGTCAAAAGTGTTTGCTTCAGGTAGTGCAACAAATAATTGGTCCCTGAGAGACAGTGGAACCGTATGTGGCAATAAGCACAACACTTAGCTACACTGGCAAATGTTTCTTCAGTTTGTGAAGGGCTTAGATATTTCTAAAAGCAGAATTGTTAACCAAGATACATAACTGATCTGCCCTTGTATCATTATTTTCCTGAGTCTTCCTGCTTATTCACCTCTATTTTATGCCCCTGATGATCTACATAAAGCAGTCAATATTCTTTCTTTACTTGGATTTTATAACAAAAAACCAAAGGACCGTGCTGAAGCTTCATGCTCACTGCTTTCAGTGAACCTGAAAGACTTGTGAATAAGTACTAATACATCTATACAAATGAAAACATTCTAAAAATCAATCAAAAAAGATAACATTCTCTATCCCACAGACAATACAAATATGCCCAGTAAGAAAAGTAAATCTCATCTTAGTAATGACTCATTAACACTACTCCTTCCTTTTTTGTGAAAATTATATTCATACCCCCCTCTCATCTGCTCATCAATTCCTCCAAAAGTTGATGAGCAGTCAAGTTTCCAGTTAGAATTGCTTTCCTTGGGTTCCCGAGGAATCTGCATCAAGTCCAGTCTTCCCCTCTGCCTCTACTCTGAAACTATTTTAGACATGTGCATTAGACTATTTTGATTTCTGCTGGTCAACAGACAGCTAAACATTAGCCATGTGTGCCCAGATGGCCAAGAAGACCAACAGCATCCTGGTCTGGATCAGCAATAGAGTGGCCAGCACGAACAGGGCAGTGATTGTCTCTGTGTCCTTGGCACTGGGGAGACCACATCTTGAATCCTGTCTTGATTTCTGGGACCCTCACTTCAGGAAGGACACTGAGGTGCTGGAGTGTGTCCAGAGGACAACAGAGCTGGTGAAGCATCTGGAGTACAAGTACTACAAGGATTGGCTGAGGGAGCTGGGGCTGTTTAGCCTGGAGAAAAGGAGGATCAGGGGGGACCTCATTGCTCTCCACCTGAAAGGAGGGTGCAGCCAGGTGGGGGTCAGCCTCTTCTCCCAGACCTTTAGTGACAGGACAAGAGTACATAGTTCGAACTGTGCCAGGGAAGGTTCAGGCTGGACATCAGGAGGAATTTCTTCATGTAAAGAGCTGCAGGAGGTGGTGTATTCACCGTCCCTGGAGGTGTTCAAGAAACAACTGGACGTGACACTTAGTGCCATGGTCTAGTTGAGAAGGTGGTGACTGGTCAAAGATTGTACCCAATGTGGTCTTCTCCAACCTCAATGATCCTGTAAATCAGGTTTAACTAGTCTCCCAGTGAGTTGTGAAGTTCATCATGTAATCCACTCTTGTGCAAGACAACAAAAGCAGGCCTGCAAAATACTGCAGATGTTCATGCAGGAATTAATGACAAAGCTTTAGGCGTCTTGTGACATTTGAAACATCTAGAAAATATGGTCTATCAGGAACACCAAAAATTTGCAGATGTGTTTGATGACAACAGAACTGCTCAGGTGCTTTTCATTAATTAACTTCCTTCATGGCAGTAAACATTTTGCATGTATGTGGAATGTAAGGAAAGTGAGAGGGAACTGAACACCTTCACATAACAACACTCAAAATTCATCTACAACTGAAAATGACTGGACATAGTGCTGAGGATTGTCATATAAGCAGTACTGTGACCTGCTATTTCAGTAAAGGAAACCAGTAGCCTTTATTTGTCATCTATCACTGGATACCAAGGGTAACACCAACTACACTAAGTGTTTGCTAATTAATACTAGCAACCACAGGCAAAGGCGGTAAGTGAAGTTCAGATTGTTTTTTGAATGCACAGTTTATGTGTAAGAAAATATTGGCTGGGTGGGGACGTGCAGAGAATGAGGTTCAAGGGAACGGTGAACCAAGGGTGAGTGCTTGTGAAACACTGACACACTGATACAGGGAGTTTCTTAGGAACATTGCTTGGCCAGACCAAGTGGCCAAGCAGTTTTTAAGGAAGAGCTGCAACCTGGTACCTGAGGCAGTAAGAAATGGCATGAGCTTGGAGCTAGTAACCTGAGCCTGTTGACTGATGCTTAAGAAGGACATGTCTGCCTGAAAAGACACAAAATCATAGACCACGTTGGTCAAAATGCAAGACAGGTAATGCTGGCAAACTACAGGAGATACTACTCCTGCATGTGTTTGGGACAATACCTTTATGGCAGTGAAATGTTTAGGCATGTATTTAAATGTCCTGCTCACATATGGGACATATAAAGTGCCCCCTCAGTGATTTCATAAATAAAGCTAGCATTACATATCTGTATCAATGAAACAGTGAAACAGCAACTCTTTTAATTTTAAATTTTGCTTAGAGGCTCCTTTTAACATATGTGCATATATTTCCAAATCCACCCCCTAACATTCCTTTGTGAAAAAGAAAAAAATCGCCTCTCTCTAAGGCACAGTAGACTGAGGAAAAGAAAAACAAAAATCTGTCAGAAACTTAACTTCTGAATACTGTTTCATCACTGAAGGAAATACACTCAGTAAATTCAGTAGTAGAAACCAGCACGAACTAGTTCATAGTTTGTGCTGGTTTTCTGAACTACATCCATCTAGGCACAGAAGAATAGTACAATGAATTCTGCTCCAGAAAATCCAATTATCATCTTAAGGTACTTCACATACAAGCTCTTGAGTATCTTGATTACATCAAAACAAAACCAGGAAAGAAAAGCACAGAAGAAGCTTTTCATTTTACTTTTCAAAGATGCTTGTCATCACAGCACATCTAATTGAACACACTTAAAAAATACGCAGGGAATGTTTCTTCATGAGTATACAGAGTGCCTAACATGATTATTACTTGTAGGGAAGTATTTAATAGTACGTAAGTCACCTCTGCAACTCAACTTTGCAATTGTGCCCGTAAATATGACTCATGAATAGGAAAAAGTAACTTGTGCTATTTCCAACACACAGAAAGCACTTGAATATCGAGAAACATGCAAAGGCAAGAATATGAGAAACATGCAAGGCATTCTCCATTTAAAAAACCCCTACAAATTGCACCAGTTCAGACTACCAAAGCCACCATCTACCACACTGGTCTGCCAATAGCAGTCTGCCTCTGTGCTTTTTGCATGCAGGATGAACTGTCCTCTTCGCCTCCACTAAAGAACAAAAAGATGAATAGCTAGCTGAAAGCCTAAAAACTTTAACCCAAAACATACATGAACAGAACCGTCAAAACATATGGTACATGATACGAACATAAGTGACTATTCATCCTCAGTCATTTTCAAAACAGATTAAGTGAATCTGGTAAGAAATTATTCCTATGAATTTCTATGAAGTATTACTTGCAAAACCTGAAACAGTCACAGGTAATATCTGGGGACTTCTTGTACAGTGTGATCCAGGCAGCCATAGGAAAAAAGAAAACCCATGGTCTATACTAACTTCTGACCACTGTCATGTCACTTCACGTCCCCTCAGAGAGAGGTTGACAAGCTCTGTTTAATAATCAAACAGCACATCTCCATTTCTGGGGGAATAATGATCTTCCTTTTCAACTCACCAGTGACCACTGAAGAGCAATACAGCCAGCATTTGAAACATACCACAGTTTATTGAACCTATTTTCTTCTTCCTGTGAAATACCAGTTCAAATAATCAAAAAAACCCTTCTGCATCTTAGTCTGATCCTGATGACAGATATCACAGCTGCATCCAACTCCTCAGCTAGAATAGCACCTAGGTGATAGAATAAGTCTGGCCCATTAAGGTTGAATAGTAAATTACCTTTTTGCTGCCGTTACTGTTAGATTTGAATGGCAGCTAAACCCAGATATTTGTTCTTTGCATGTTTTTAAGGCTTTTCAACATACAAGAAGAAAATCTTTCCTCTGCATACAAACCTCATATAACTCATTTTTTTTGGTAGCAGAATACCAGGCTGTAGTGTACCCCTATTCCATATCCCTGCCTGCCCTTTCCACGTGGCTTCCCCTTCCCCCATCTCTAGTCCAAACCACTCCCTCAGGTTCCCCTGTTATCCTAACACTGCCCTTGTACCGCCCCCATGCCCTGCCATGTGCTCTCTCTGCCCCCTCTGCCCGGGATAAGGGGCTCTGAATCACATGAGCCAATGCTCTCTGCCTTGGGGTTTAGCCAGCCGCCAGCTTCTCTCTCTCTGGGCTCCATGCCATGTGCCACCCCCTGCCTATGGGCACACGTGTGCTGGTCCCAGGCCTTGGGGAGTTAGCATGGAATAAAGACCTGCTGCAGTCTCCACGCAAGAGCCTTCTCGCCTCCTTTACCGCCACCGCGTTGTTGTTGCTGCGTGCCTTACCATCACGAGGGAACCACGCACAGCAACACCAGGCATCACAGTTTTACACATAAAGAATCTCATAAAAATGAAACAGGTATTTTCAAGTCCCTCACCTTGCCTCAGCTTCAAAAATCTAAGTGCAATAATGGCAACTGTGCATACACAGATACAGACAGATACACAACCTGCAGGTTCATATTTTATAGCTGTGAGCATAGATCAAACTACTGAAGAAATAAAAACGTTATTATCCCAGTATGGTGGTGACTGCTTAGTCCTAACTAAGAATATGCCAGGAGATCTTCCAAGGTAAAATAAATAGATGCCTGACAATTAATTGTATTTTCTTGATGTTTACATCAACCTCAGACTTTATTCAGAGTTTTATGCAGACCTCAATGCTTCAAAGACAACTCTAAGACTTTTTAACAGAACACTCCTTACTTAAAAAGTCACTATAAGGATTAACCCCTATGACCTCTTCCCTCTCCCAAAATAAAAAGGAGTCAAAGCAGTAGCAAAGAAGTGTCATTCTGGTAATTTAACCCCCCTAAAACACCTGCTTAGTGTGCTGTGTTGAACTGTGAAGCAGTGACTTTGCAAAACCACATTAATTACTATAGCCACTGCAAGAATAAGATGGACCTAGGTCCTACTAACCCAATTTTCTTCGACCAATCTGGCAGTTTTTATAGCTTAGGCTCCCTGTCTCTACTGTTAAACTCTGTTCCCCAGAAGAAATTTGAGGACCAAACATTAAGGCAGGAAATTTTGTTTGATGAGCCCAGGGACTTGCTTCTCATCTAGCCAAAGGCCCAAACACCTTTTTTCTGACCACCCTAACTCCAACTGTCTCTATGTACAAAGGGACAAAGGCAAGAAAAAACTTTGACTTTTGAAGCAGTGTAAACTGAAAACAGAAATACTGATTTTTTTATCAAAATTTTATAGTTACTGCAGATTTTCACTAAAAGGGTGCAGCTAGCATTGTCTGAAGATATTTTGTGTTTAGGTTTAAAATATAAACATATTTGGATTTATTTTTAGTTTTACTACACTTTGAATCAATTGACTTGGTAGTCCTCATACATTATCCACGGCACATGCCTGTGTTCTAGTGTCAGACTTTCAGTTTGTACACAGAAAACTCTCCAAACCCTGCACATGAAACCTTCCCACTCAAACCTTGTGCTATAGTTATTTCGTAACTGAAAGTGTTTGATATCAGTGATATTAGTAGCATCACAGAAGAACTTCACAGCAGATATGCCTCACATCTGTTGGGTGACAGTCACAGAACAAAATCAGGACCCAGATCACCCCCTCAGATGCATGTAAGTAGCCCCTACAGAAATACAAAATGACTGTATTAATAAAATTATTTTATGAACTTTTAAAGAGCTTAACGCACTTTCACTTGTGTTAAAAGCTGCTCCCATTGGCAGAAAATTGGGAAAAGAACACTTATTTTCCTGGATCCAGTTGAACTACTTTTTTTTTTTACTGTTGTCCAAAATTTCCGAAGATGAACTTTGATATTAACCATAAAAGTACTGTAATTCAAAATTCTCTGACAGACCTCACTGCAAGCACTTTATTTTCTATAATAATTAAGTGAGGGTTTATTTCATGCTATTTTTTAAAACCACACCAAAGGTAACTGCATGGTTTTGGTGATGCAAGCCTAATAGGTCAGGGAGCTGAAACATTTAAGAGACAGAATAAAATATCAAGTCTTAGCAAGGTGTAGATATTGTTTCCCCACAGAGCCTCATTGTTCAGGCCTGCTATTCACCTACATCTGGTTACACATGACAGGTATCAGACACATGTATAGCAGTCTGCAAGGCAGGAAAAGGCAGAGGTCACCTTCTGTTTGTTCTTCTGATTTTCAGAAGAGGCATTTCAGCAGTGAACCCTTAAAAAAAAAGTATTTACATGTTCAGTTTAAGTTAGTGAGGTTGGGTGACCATGGTGGTAGGCTGATGATTGGACTTGATGATTCTCTGATTCTAGTTGTCCCTCACGACAACTTCAGTTAATTATGATACATTCATACATGCCATTGCTAGCTGCTAACAACACCTAATGAGCATAAACAAATGAGACAGTAAAGCAGGGAAGGAGGTATAATACTCCTGAAAAGCGAAGAAGAGCCAGCAACAACTTACCTCATGAATGAGGGCAACCAACATTTTCTGGAAATTGCGGCCCCTGCTGGCCAGAAATCGATTAATAGGTTTGCCATCCCTGCCCATGTGGACTGGTAGGTCGAAACACAGCAACATGCCAGCTGAAAGAGGGAGGGAAGGGGAAAAGAAAGGTCAGTGCCAACACTCAGTCAGAGTCAAGGGAAAACCCAAAGCAAAGTAAGGCTAACTTAATAAAGCCAATAATTCAAAAGAATAGGCAAGCACATTTAAATGGCATAAAACATCGTTTCTTAAGTTGATTCACCTTCGGATTCACAGAAATCTTTGGGTCAAAACATGCATACTTGTCTACTTCAAGAAAGTGACAGCTTACCTGCAAGGCCTGGTGTCATGCCTGGTTGCTTGTTCCTCTCATACATTTTCAGCAAGAAATTTGGAACACCTGCCACTGTCTTCCCCTGGTCTGAGCGTGTGGTCCCTCCTCTCAAGGCGGAATGATACACAGCACGGGGCATGTTGGTCATCTCCTGTTTCACAAGTGATGTTGCAAACTCTTCAAATGCTTGACGAAGTGCAATACGATGAAGGGAGAAGAAATGGAATGTGAGAGTCTGATGACTGAGAGACAAAACTAACTCTGGAAACCCCAGAATGACATCAGTACTTCTTTCCCACTTCGTAGTGGAGCAGCAGTCTAAATCTGATGGCTGTAGCATGGGAAGGAAGGAAGGACATCTACATCTGGGGATTTTTTCCCTCCACCCGTAGTGTCAATGAACTGGGAAACAGCATTGCTGAAAATCATGGGAACTTGCTAAAAACAAGAAATGTGAGGAAGTTCCAGTATAAAGCTGCTTTATTCAAAACTTACATAGGTATATTTAAAGTTGGAAGAAATATAGCCTTAACTATTCCATGAGCTGTTGATTGCCGTCTTTGACCACTACAAAAGTAACAGTAACAGCAGCATATGCTGACAGATGGACTCATAATGGAGTAGCAGTCTAAATCATGTTTTTGTAGCATGTCAGGAAGGGCACCTGCATCCTGGGATTTTTTCCTCCACCTGTAATGCCAATATCCTTCAAATGAAACCCACAGAATGCAGTCAGCAATTTTCACTGCAGTGATATAGGCAGAAACTCTTTGTCTTCGACCACCAACACTTCCGTTTTGTTGGAAGAGTAGGTATTTATTGATGTGAAAACACTATCCACCTACCTGCTCTACACTTTTTATAACAGCTTTTTTGTTTAGGGTGGCTACAACAATAGGGAAGAAATTTGCTGAAAGAAGGAGCTATTTCTCTGCTAGAAACCATTCACAATGACAGACACCCCTTATCACTGCTGTCATATTTCTGCATTCGCTGGTTATGCCAAAAGACATAAATAAAAGCCATTCAGAAGCAATTCTTCAGGCAGGGAACAAGCCAAGGCTCTAGACTGACAAGTGTAACTCAAACTACAAAATCTTGATAAATTTAGCGAAACAACTAGATGTGCAGCAAACACTAAAATATAGTATTTCAGTGCTTGAAATCAATCTGAGGGTAAACAAAGAAAGTAGCATCACATGAACAATATTGTTGTTATTATTATCGTTGTTGTTGTTACTATTGTTATTATCATTATCATCATCTCCTTTGCAGTAAGGATACTACCACTATTACTAAGAACAGCAACAACAACAACAACAACAAGCTTATAGTTCTTTTTATGAATTATTTTTAATTCTCTGAGAGAGAATTAAAATTTGGTTTGAGAGAAGTCTCAGGCAACCAGAATGAAAAACTATTAAAATAAAAAAATAAGGCTGTCATACCCTTTCTGATATCCTGGGAATCTAATACTTAGAAACAACATGAAAACTGATGTGACAAATCAATTTTAAAGGAGTTTGAACAAAATACTACCTAAAGCTCCACCTTCCACTGCTTCATGTAAGTAGTTATATGTTATTAATCTCAATAACATGTACTACCAGAATTCCAGATGAGATGACACAGATTCAGCTCCCATAGAACAGAGACTCTGTGGCTTTTGGCCTGTCTTGGACATTGCCTCATTAATCCAGTTTCATACTCTTTTTGGTGAAGCAATTAACTCTCAACAACCACTCTAGCCAGTCACTAAGCTTTTGCTCAAGTGTTCTGGACTCTGTGTTAACTAACAATGTCAGAAGACACTGCCAAGGGAGAAACTGTTCCATGAATGTTTGGATTCAAGTATGTTTTGATACCAGTCTGTGGTTGCTGCATCTCTGAATTCAGTCTGTTCACTTTAAATTCCATTCTGGTTTCCCATCTTCCTAGAAGGTTGGCTATCTCAGCATTCATTACACAGACTGAGTTTTCTGTCAAGATACATCACTCTCTTTCATTGAACTAGATTATGTCATTCTCCCCTACAAAGCTTCCAGGATTTAGTAGTTAAGACTCTCTAGATTAGGCTGCACTTAACTTCAGATGCCAGTGCATGCAGAGTTTGACGAATGGATTTTTTTAGAAGCTGTCAGAAACCGAAAATAGTTTATGCCTCAAACACTGATATAAAGTTTTAAGGAAGCTACAACCACAAAAGCCTCCCTGAAGAACTTCGGACCGTAAGTCGAACTGCTGATTAGATTAAAGGAAACCCATTGTTCAGTCACCTCAGGCTGAGGAAAGGTGTGCATCCACAATAGGTCAAAGCCTCCAGCTGAATTTGGGGTGGGGGGAGAGCACAGCTCACAGAAACCAGGTTTACACAGACTCCCCCCAGCCGAGGGGGGAGGAGGAGATTTTTGGGTGCATGGTGTAACCTCTGTGAGAGGCAATAAACACTCATCCTCCGATTACACAAACTGGCCCAGTTGTGGAACCCCCAGCCCCACGGGACATCCACGTGAGAGGCTTTGTCCCACAGGACTGCACGGGATGCCACAGACCCAGAGACTGCTGTGAGAGACTGCCCCCTCCCCAGGGGGGACATGCCCGGACATGCCTGCCCAGCCTGAGCGTATGTACCCAGCGGATTCCATGCTTTGCAGGGGGACCTTCACCACCAGGAAGACCAGCTGGAGAGGATCAATGGAACATCGTGGGGATCCACAGAGTGCTGACATTTTCTTTATTCTGTCCCTGTCACTTTCTTTCTGTCCCCCCCCACCTGCTTTTTACTTCTTTCTTTCTTTCTCTCTCTCTCTCTCTCTCATATCTACCATCAATAAAACCCATATTATTATCACTGGCATATGGTCTCGTTTGTGCCTTAATTTGGGCAGAGGAATTTCTAAAGAACCTTAATAATAATAATCATAATTGAACCATAACAGAAGCCCCCACTTGGGGAAGATAGTACAAAATACTACCTACTATCTCATGGCAATGCTTACAGGCTGCAATCACACATCAAAATCCCATGTATTCTACAAAGAATGAAATAACAATGTCTATGTCCTGGCACAGCATCTCAAATCTTGTAACTGTAAGTTAAAGAGCATTTCTGAAAGTAATCACGTGAAAGGCAAGAACCTCAAATACTGAAGGTAATTCAACTGCATAGGTTTCAGAACAAGTGTATCAACCAGAGACTATCTGTTGAAGCATACTTCAGCATCAACATGCATCACTACAATTACGCATTAAGCATAGGACTGATACCTTAATTAAGCAGACTTTGTGTCCAGCATTGTTTTCATACCATTAATACTCTGTTTACAAAACAATAGATACAAAATTTATTTTACTTCAATCTGTCCTGGGCTGAAATACAGAGTTGCCTTTAGAAACATCTGCTCAGTTCTCCCTACTGAAGTCACACTATGGTCAAACAATGAGTACTTGAAGTAAATAATAATGGACTGGCTTTCCCTTTAGGACAGGTAAAGAACTTTTAATTATAAACATTTTTTCCCACCATCAGGACCTCTGTCCCACAATCTTCCTAAAAACAGGTTGTGGGCTTTATTTTCCTCTGAACTTTTATTACTTTATGTTTTTCCCCATCGTTAGTTAAGGAAAAAAACAAAGGCTGCACTTTAACATGACACTCCATTATAAAACAGCCACATGTCTGTACAGTCACTATGATTACATATTTGCAAAGCAACCTCAAATACTGGATGTATTATACCTCCTAAAACAGCAGCTGGTGTTAGAGACAACAGCTTGATATATGAAGAACCTGGAACAAATAGATTGGCTTCCTGATCCTCTTCATCTTCATTCATGTCTACCTCTTCCAGTGAGTCAATTTCTGGTCGTGCCTGGAAGATTTTAAAAAAATTAAATGTCAGCATAAAAATTCCAAATTCTCATTACCATTCATGATTCCAAGTGTCAAAAATATGAACTAAATATGAAAAGTTCCCCATTTCATTATTTTCACTCCATTTCATGAATTTGAAGCAGAATGAAAAAAAGCTTTTCTTTTACCTGACTGAAAGGCAACACTGGTTGATAAAAATCACAGGGTGTGTAAATACGTATCTGTAATAGTAAAATTAATCTTGACACTTACAGCTGAACTAATATTAATATAACTTTACTTTCACCCTGATTCTTCTTCAGTTTAACCATGTTTTATACTGGCACTTTAATATAAATAGAACATTTTTGCTAGACATTACTTTTACATACTAGTTTTTAGAATTTGAAAAACTGTAACATATTTACTTTGCTTTCAGTTAAAACGTATTTACTCATTTTCTGTAAAGTACTGCACCAGTAATACAGAACTATGTACTACTGTGAAAAATTTAGTCTTGCAGCAGAGTTTATACATTTCCCTTATTCTATCTTGTGGTCTTCTATGTGAAACACATTTTTCATTTGTAAGGTTTATGCTGAACTCTTCTCACTGATTTATATAAAGTATGTTTTTTAAATTAAAATCGCATATTTCAGCCTTTTCGTAACAGCCAGTTACAACACACAAATGAAGACTATCTTATAAAAAAGCAGTAAATAAAACCTTTATTATAAAGCTGTAGGATTTATATAAAGTACCAATGGACTACCGAGTGCTGCCTAGTCTCTCATACAATGTAAAAAAAAAGTCACATAGATGACCTTGTGTTCATCTCCTTGAACTCTTCCATTTTGTTAGGTTACTGAGTCAACTAATCAGAAGTTTAAGTGTTTAAGAGCCCTCTGCATACTTAAAAAGCTTTTAAGTAAGTACCTCAACTCCTTTTGACTGCCTTTATTGACAAAAAAGTAAAATGCTATGCTGTAAAAGTTCACAACAAAAACACGGGAAAATTTTTCAGCTTAATTCCAAAAACTGCACCTACTTTTCAAACTGACTTGCCTGGCTTGGGAACAAAAGCACTATCCATTAGTGTGACTGCCATGGAAGAAACACCAATCACAAGAGCTGCTTAGTGTCAAGACTCAGTTGCAAGCTCTAACAGAAGAGCATAAAATGCAAATCAGCTGCCCAAAAAAATGGGCATGCTGCTAATTTAATAACAAAATAAGAAAAACTACCTTTTGACTGCTTAGCCCTAAGTTTCATTTGTGCCTTTCCCTGCTCATAAGACTTATCTATGCCAATCACACATGACATCATCCCATGTCACCAGCAGGAGTTTGTATTCCTTCAGAAGGCTCTCCTGGTTTTCTGGCAGACAAGGCACAAGGAAGTTATATCCTTTCAAGAGGATATAACCCATGTCAGATGGAAGCATCAGATGTGCTTACTATCAAACATAGAACATGGCTACCTGTCCAGGAAGATGAAGAATTGTATGTTCTTCAGAGCCAAATGATGAGAGTGATTTATAGGCTGAAATGGCTACAAGGGCATCCTAGAAAATTAACAGGAAGAAAAAGAAAATCACAAACACAGCATATAGTATTGCTACCGACTGGAAACTCCACATACAAAGAGCTTATCAAGTAACCACTGAATGCTGAAAAAGAGTAACAATATTTTCGTGAGGCACACTCTCAATTGCTTACTTTTTATATACACAATGCAAAGTAGCAAGACCAATTATCTAGGCTTGATACCAAGCACTCTGAGGGTACTTTAGGTAGAAATATCCAAGCTATAAGAAAAATGTTGATAACATATTGATGTTTTAGCTGTTGCTAAGAAGTGCTTACTCTAAATTAAAGATTTTTCAGCTTCCTGTGCCAGTAAGCAGGTGCACAAGATGCTCAGAGGGAGCACGGCCAAGACAGATGACCCAAACTGACCACAGGGATATTCCATATCATAGAACTTTATGCCTAGTATATAAAATCAAGGAAGTTGGCCAGACAGTACCCATTTACTGCTCAGGGATGGACTGGGCATCCCTCAGTGGGTGGTGAGCAACTGTATTGTGCATCACTTGTTTATAATTGAATTTTATTCCTCTTTGTCTTTTTGTTATATCCCTTTTCATTACAATTATTATTGTTACAGTTGGTTTTGTTCTTCTTATTATTACACAGTTACTTTATTTCATTTATTAACTTGTTCTTGTCTCAGCCCATGGAGTTTACCTTTTTCCAGTTCTCCTCCCCATCCCCCCACAAGGAAGGGGAGTGAACAAGTAGCTGCGTGGTACTTAGTGGTCATTTGGGGTTAACCATGGGGCTGAAATAAGATGACAGAATCTTAGTCTTAAACTAAAATACACTACTTCCACCAGTTCCATGGTGACGATAGTCCAACATTCCCACTGCATTACAATACTCCACACTATTCCACTCCAAATGAATTGAGTTAGCTGTCACAGAAGCATCTTTGACAAGAATGCTTCACCATGTCAAGGCTGCAATCTTCCAGAGGAAGTCAAATTAGTTTCACAGAATCACAGAATATGCTGAGTTGGAAGGCACCCACAAGGATCATCAAGTCCAATTCCTTACAAGGACATCAAGCCCAATTCCTTCCTGTGCAATTACACAGCACCATCCCCAAGAGTCACACCATATGCTTGAGAGCATTGTCCAAATGCTTCTTGAGCTCTGTCAGGCTGGTGCTGTGACCACTGCCCTGGGGAGCCTGTTCCAGTGCCCAACCACCCACTGGGGGAAGAACCTTCTCCTAATATCCATCCTAAACCTCCCCTGACACAACTTCAGGCCATTTCCTCAGGTCCTGTCACTGGTCACCATACAGAAGAGATCAGTGCCTGCCCCTCCTCTTCCCCTTGTGATGAAGTTGCAGACTGAGATGAGGTCTCCCCTCAATCTCCTCTTCTCCAGGCTGAACAGACCAAGTGACCTCACCTGCTCCTCAAATGGCTTCCCCTCAAGGCCCTTCACCATCTTTGTGGCGGTTCTTTGGATGTTCTCTTAACAGTTTAATGTCTTTCTTATATTGTGGTGCCCAAAACTGCCCCCAGGATTTGAGGTGAGGTCATACTAGCGCAGAGTTTGTTTTGTAATTCTCCTTGGAAATGGCAGAAATTAGAACCTTCAGTTATCACCTTTCACGTGTAGTACATTGCTTCAGAAACAGTGTTAAGCAACAAAAACAAAACCCTGTCAGAAAATGAGATTACTGACACTGTCTTGACAGAAAAGTACAAAACTTAATATCCTGTTACTGACATCAGAAATTAACATTTTCAATTGTATCACTTACCTTGTTCTGTGTATTGTTCCAAAGGAAGCTGATGACTTGAGCTTTGAATTTCTACAAAAGCAAAGGAAATATGCATTTATGTTTTCTTTGACCAAATAAGCGGTTGAAATAGAGGCATTTACCTGAAACAACTTATATCCACATCAACATACATTGAGCTAGGAAAATGGAAGGAGTGAAGCTTTGAACTCCATTCACATGTCCTCGCATTCTGTGAGAGGGAAACCATGGATTAACCTTGCACTAGAATTTCCCACCTATCTCCCAGGACTCACTAATGCAAGTGAAAATTGTGAAACTGTATAAATGTGCATTTGACTAATCTGAACTAGGTAGTGGGTGCAATTTCATCAAAATCAAACAGGCTCATATAAAAGTTACATACAAATATATACTAAAAGAAAGACTCTCCTTAGTCTGTAAGTACATACCTCAAATTCATTTGTATTCACTGTTAATGAGGGAACCAGGGAAAACAATTCATTCAGCGCTTTTAAAATGAGGGGTCTTGTATCACAACTCAGCTTTGGCGACAGAGCATTCCATGTAGAACGGATGCAAACAACCTGGAAGCAAAGTGGGAGGCATCATTACCAACAGCTACCCCAACTTCACTTAAACAACATTTCTTTCCAGTGCTTGTCCTTGCTCTTCCTTCTCGAGAACAGGAATTAATATATGGTTGATAAACAGTAAAAAAGAAAGCATGTTGAAAATTCACTAGTATATCGACTCACATAACACAGTAATACTGCACAGTACTTCGCCAGGGAAAGCAACTACCCGTAGGAATAAATAGCACACGGTTAGCAATACGCAAAGCTGTACATCTATCTTCATACCACATTAGTGCTCTACTTAACTTGGTCAAATCAGCTGAAAAGCAAGCTGTCTCTGGGAATTCAATAGCATGAAAGCAGAGGAAGCCACTGAGGAATCTATTTTTGCTGGGAACCCTCCAAAACAAAATGCCTTTAATCTTAAAAACAATCAAAGCCAAAAAAATTTGCGGAACAAATGCAAAACACAAAAGTTCAGGAATCCAGAAACTGTTGGAAACTGTCCAACTACAATAAATACTAAACACTAATACCTAATACTGAACGCGTTTACACTATAGAGCACAACAGGATGCATAATTGGTCTTCCAGGATACATAATTTCCTTCCTAGAAACAACAGTTCTCTTGGTAATGACCCATGTATTTTGTTGAAAACTTAAGTAATTTCCATGCAGTATTTAATCAAACCTTAATGTTGCTACCTGTGGAGAACTTAACATTTCAGAATTTTGCCACCATATCTAAAATAATTCTGTCTATAACTAATCTGTAGTAACCATTTGTCTTTCAGATTTCAGGCTCCACTGCAACAAAAAGAGTACAAAACAGGAAAAAATACAAACCAAATAAACAACAAAAAACCCCAACAAACAAAACCAAAACCCCCAAGAAACTATAACTCTATTCACCCTACCCCACCCTCCCCGCAGAACCACAACACAAAGAAAAACCCCAAACCCCAAACCATGTATGGTTAGAACCAAAGTCTAGACAAAAATTTAAAAATAGCAATGGCAAAGCAAACTATGAGTATAATTTTCAGCCTTCTAAAGGAAAAAACTGCAAATCAGGACTTTAAACAGTCTGAGCAAATGCCATGAAAACGTCTTTCAGGCACAAAAAAATTACAACAAAGCAACAGAAAACTAAGACATTGAGAAATACAAATTGATCTACGTACTGAAATCAAATAAAGGTATGTTTATGAAGATATTCCCCAAAGGCATTAAGAAAGGTAGTTTCAGTATTATTCTGCACTGAAAAAACAGAGTGTTTGCTATCACTGAATGCAGGTAATTGCCAAATTAAGCAGTCACTTCAGTGAGTGCAAAACACATTTCAGGGTGCAGTTTAAAAAACCAAAGATGTATCTCAAGTTGAATCCATTTCAGGAATAGCAAACCCATGAATGTGTTTCTATGGTAACAACCACTGATGGCTAGAAAGACCTCATCTGATAACATTCCAAAGGAAAATGATACCTCTCTTTCCATTCTTTCAAAACAAGAATAAGAAATTGCAAGAATAAGAAAAAAGGTCTTCCAGTGTTCAGAAAGGCAGACATATCTATTAGCACTGGAATTTCCTCCTCATCTATCTAGAAATATTAAATTTGTAATGAGTTAGTTGTCTGGAAAACATAACACGTATTAATATGTAGAGAAAAGAAGTTGTGCATTTGTGGGATTTGATACTGTAATTTAGGAAGACTAACAAATCATTAGCTAGCCAAGCATGTTTAACTTCATTCTTTCCTATAGTAACACACATATTCTCCAACTGCAGCTAAGAGGTGAAAAAAGGCCTTAAAAAATACCCAGCATTCTAATAGAAGTTTCAGATTTAGTTTAAGACTATACAATTCCTTTTCAAAAGGTATTTTCTAGACTTGAAACATAACAGCTGTCCTACAGAAAACTCCTACCAAATGAATATACTGTAAACTGATGGAACAGGGGAATGGAAACAGTGGGAAACTGGTACTTTACACACCATAAAAACCCACAGTAAATAGAAAAAGGTTATAAAAGCAGTAATAACCTTGACATGACATCTTCCAGGAGGAATGGGCAACTGTGATAAATATCTTGTGATGAAGTTTATCTGCTAGTCATGAATCCCCAAGGAAAAACCCTATGATTCCACAGACACTGTTCAGCTCGATAAAGCTGTCCTCTGAAAATGCAAAATACTCTAGAAAACTAGCAAGATAAGAGAACTTTACTCTACAAAACTGGTATGCCAATTACTGTTTGAAAAAAAGGGATCGGTGCTATTTAGAAAACGTGTGTTTATAGCTCTAGACATGCTAGTGTCATACTTTGGTAAAAGTTCTTAAGTCTGTTTTCATTTTCTGTTTTGTGGGTTTTTTTCCTTCTGGTTTGTTCCAATGAACATATCATTGTCATCTGGAGACATTAACAACCACACAGTGCTTTTGGTACTACACATTTTGGTTCACATTTATGTTTTCTTGTTATTTTTAAAATTTATTTTAAAATAGCAAGCTTGCCACTGCAGAAAACACTGACTTCCAGATGGGAAAGATTAAAAGCTAAATTTTACACGTGCTAAGGAGAGACGAAGCACTTCTGCTTCAGGTGACCTACTGCCCTAAAAGGGTGAGAAATCTTATGACAAAAATAGAGAACAAAAACATTTAAATGGAAAGGGGATTTAAACACTATGCTTAGCAGTTTTATTCTTAGTCAAGAATAAAAATAAGTTTCTTGGCTTGCATACTGTACTTGATACATGAAATCAATTAGATGCCAGGATAGCCTCATATGAAGCACACTAGCTTCTGCTGAAATCACTGGGGAAAAAACAAATTACATGCTGAGAAACAGGAAATGTGATCTGGCAAGAACTGCATGTTTTTTTTCCATTTTTGATGTGCAAGTCACTGTGCATTATTCATTTAAGACCTTTTGTTATACCTACCAAACAAAAAGGGGGGCAAGGAGGAAGCAGCTAGCCGTTCTTGCAAGTCCTGCAAAAGCTAAGCTTATACTCTTAACACTATTCATGTAGGCTGCACTTTGAGCAAAGACACTACCTTTAAACAAAACAATTACTGCAGTCAGTAGAATGGATAACTATTCCTACACAAGGGTGAACCAAAAAAAAGAAATCAACGTTACAGCACATTTTGTTTTCGCATTACTTCTAGGCATTACTCTAGGCTAGAAAGGAACCTTTCTGAGACTCTCAGAACTCAACCCTGACAAAGTCATATCGTGTATAGGGTTCCATCATCAACTGGGTCAACTCTATACATATGAAAACATAATTTATTATTCTGGTTCAGAATCTGACTGAAAGTTGGGTGCTCTCTAAAATCCTACATCTAAGCACCTGCACAGGTGTTTTGGGGTGACTTTATGACATTGTATCCCATATTGCCCAGAAATGAATCCTATGCCTTTCTGTGCCTTTAAACTGAGCCTGAGAGGGGAGGGAAAAAAAAAAACTGAGCGAACTTTACAAAACAGTTTGTGCTTCAAGGACACAGAGATATCTGCTGCTGCTGAGCTTCTTCTCAGCTTTGTGGCTGTTTCTCCAGAGAGAGACGGAGAGTTAAGTTTTTTTTCTAGGACTCTGGCTTTTTCCTTCTTCTCTTCTGGACTGTTTCAACAACATCAGCACATCAGAACTCACCGGGAAAACTTTCCACCTTAGGCCCAGAGGGGGCCCAGGCCGACCCAGCTCCGATGAGGAGGAGAGAGACCACACCCACGGAAAGGACTTTAAAATCTTCCCAGGTTTCTCTCCACAGCGAGGTTTTATTATTTAGAATTATTATTCTTTTCCTGTGTGTTTGTTAAATAAATAGTTTTTTCCCTTTTCACTATCCTACGAGGAATTTCTTCCCAAACCTGGTGGGGGAGGGGTGGCTGTAACCTGCCTTCTAAGAGAGTATGTTCAAATTCAGACATTCCTCTGAATTTTGTCTCAAACAGGGACAACACGGAAAAGCTTGGAGACTATATCCCTTTCTCTTAAATCAGTGGCAGAGACAGAAAACACCAAAACAAAACCAATCTCTATGATTATGTCCTTTCTGCACTCCAAACTAGAGTCTAAATAATAAATAAGAGACAGACTAAATTACTTAACCCAAATGGTCACCCAGTTTGCCAAACCACAAGAGAATTCCCTGTTAAAGTTTCAGAATAGCTAGGTGGTAGATCTGGTCTCCCACAACATTACACTGTAGTTGGGGAAATAAGGCAAGTTGAATTTGGACAGGAAAAATTGGTAACGTCCACAAAGTCTGCCTGTCCATTCTTCTTTCCTCCTTCCTTACATCCTTCCTTCCTTCCTTCCACCCTGAGTAGTCTTAGCTTTCCAGTCCTCAACAGTGGTACAGTATACATCTGTTCTCAAATGAGGCTATTAGAGTAGGATGTGACATTTATCATATATCTAACTCCCTACTTCTTCGCAAGACAAAGTCTAAATATAATCCAGCCTGGGAAAACACTGACTCAATACCAAGGCCAGCATTCAAAGAATCTATGTGACCTTAAGAAGAACCAAACTCCACACCAAAGGCAAACAAAAAATCACCCTGAATAAATTGTTTCTTAGCAGCCATTGTCTGAAGATTTTTAATTATATTGAATACTGTTATCTATGAATGATTCACTATGTTGTTCTTGAACTGCTAAGTGATTTCAAATACTGTGGCAATGGCTGGCCTTACTGCAGTGAACACTGCAGTGAAAGTGTATTAGTGGATAAACATAAAACTGCTATTCAGCAGAGAATGGGTAATCAAATATTCCTGCAGGATATAATTAGTCCACTACTCTGATGGCCTGTATAGTTCAGTTTGTCAGTAGTAGATTCACAGCATGTCTGTGCATGCATCACAACTCCTGGGATGTGGAAACAAAGAGCCTTGTCTCCTAACTCAGAGGTACTGCAGCATCACAATACTATTTGGGTTCAAAGGGACCTCAGGATATTTCCAGCCCAGCCTCCTGCTCAAAGCAGGATTACAATGAGATCAGTTGCTCAGGGCTGTATCCAAAAGGAATGTGAAAATCTCCAGGGCTGGACACAGCACAAACTCTCTGGGCAGCTTGTCCCAAAGCTTACTTGTCCTCTTCATCAGTAAGCAATGAATGCATTATGGTAAAAGAGAAGCCTCCCAGCTGCTAGTGATTTCGCACTCTATCTGGTACACTCTATGAATAAGACCCAGCAGGGCAGGCCACTAAGAAGACACAAAAATTAGATTATTCAAGTGCTTTTCAGCCAATCAGAATTATATACCAAACAGTCTTTCTTTTCAAATATCAAGGAAAGATGCATGGAAGGATGTCTTTGCAGCAAATTGCAAAGCTGATTTAAAATTTCAGCCCATGCACTGAAGGGCTGATCTGCCGTGGTAAAAGGTCACAATACAATTTCCCAGGAACTATTAACTTACGTTGGAAGAGAGGAATTAAATTTGTCAAAAGAAAAAGAAATTCTGCAGCAATTCAATGTACTCTTAAAAAAAAGCCAACTGGGAAAAAAGTTCATGAATCACAAGCAAAATTCAAAACACAAGGACAAGCCAATTTAATCTTACCTCAGCCTCACACAGTGCCCGGAGACCCTGTAATACTATGGCAGCGGGTGAAGCTTGATCAGGTTTTGTGCATTCATTTAATACCTGGGAAATTGCAGCCAACATGTCTGCTCCATGCTGGTACGGTCTAAAGGAAAAAACCATGAAGACAGAAGGCAATATTCACACATACACACAAGCTATAATTTATACACAAAAATTTATTAAGTGCTGGTTTTGTTTAAGTGACAACTAAAACTGCCTAGAACTGGGAGTTCACACCAAAAAAATACAAGGAGGATATGACAGACAGCTCTAAAGGCTAAGTGACACAGGCATCAAGTTCCAAATAAAAGATCATGGAGAAGTTATGGAAGGTTTTGTCTAAGCATGTTCTGTACACCAAAAGTACATCATTCAAGAAGCAACTGAGTATGAAAGTCCAAATGTGCTATTAAAGACACTATTTTATGCTTCTTTGTTGCAGTCTCCTGCAAGTAGTCACTACTCTGTATTGGCGGAGATTCTGGCACCAAAAGTTTTCTGTCCCTCTTACATCAGATAGCTACATTTTTCTGGGTTTTCTGCTACAATGTCCTTTGTCTTTCCCTCAGTGACTGCATGGGCTGCTTTAGCTTTCCAGTGTTTAACTATCCATTCAGTTTTATTGGGTTGTGGTGGGCAAGGTGTTCAACAGTTCTTCATACTATCTCTGTAAGAGATTCTGGTAAATGGTGTCTGGTAGGTGACTTATATGCATGGTAAATTGCGACTTATCTGTTTGCTCACACTTTCTTCCAAATAATTTCTAAATGTGAAAAATGTGCACAGACCTGAACTCCAACTATACCATTTACCTGGCAAAAAGAGTATTACAGGTGCATTGAGATTTCTCTCTTGCTTTTCACTTTTGAAACATTTCTTGAAAAATACTGTTTGGCAAAATGGAAGAAGGTTGAAGAGGTAAAGGAAAAAGTATTTTCTTCAGGACGTTGGTTTATTATTGATGCTTAAAAGATATATGAATCTTCTCAGTTGGTAGTAACTGACCTTCAAGAAGGAAAGTGAAAACCGGAACCCAAGATAAGTGACAAACAGAAAAGGTGGTACTGTGCACATAAAACCAGGAAGTAAATAATGCATTTAAATGCATTTAAAATTACTCTTTACAGGAACTGTAAATGATTATCAAGTACTGATATTCATGGATTGTTAGAGCTGGAAAGGTTCAATGTATCATCCAGTTAAACTTGCACAACAGTGTTCTGTGGTATTGCATCTGAATAAAGACCAAAAATGTGCATGTGACAAAATACGGTTTTCAGAAAAAACATTCCACCTTTCTTTGAATAGATCAAAAGAGAGGCCTTTAGTTGTTTCTTCCATTGTTTAACTTCTCCCTTTTTCTTTGGAATTGTTATGCCTGAAGTTTCTATCCTGGATCAGTATAGGATGCATCTTTTGTTCCAGGCTGAAGGCCATTTAATTTTAACAGCACTTATATGTGTGTTCTATTAGTCATAATAGAAAACCCCAAACTTAGTAGCTGCTCAGATTAGCAATGGCTGAATCTGTATCTCAATTAGAAAAATATTACTCACAATTAATGTAACAGAGTAAGTAAAAATAATGATGCAGCTTTTCTGAAAACAACTTACACAGACATAAGGTGAGTAACACTTGCACTTACCTCAGCCTACATATATCTCTTATACAAGCAGCTTTAGCAATCAGCTTTTCCCACTGAGCATCTTTGTCAACAGACACAGAGGGCATATCAGATATCGCCAAGAACTTCTGCAGTTCTGGGTAAATTCGATCCTAGAAAAGATTTCATTTAAAAATGATCATCACACCTTCAAAAGTGTGACAGGATTTTCAACTGGTAGCACTTCTACAGGACTTCTAAACACCACTTTGATTTTTATTACTGCGTACCGTATTTTGCTTTTTTTCATTATTGGACTCAAATGCTACATTGAGATAGATCTAAGTCGCTTTTGCAGACCAGGTCTCTATTGCATGCTTAAAAAAACAAGAAGTAAATGATTGTCACACAACTTGTCCTGGTTTTGGCTGGGGTAGAGTTAATTCTCTTCACAGTGGCTGGTATGGGGTTGTGTTTTGGATTTGTGCTGAACACAGGGTGGATAATACATGAGATGTTTTTGTTATTGCTGAGCAGGGCTTACACAGAGCCAAGGCCTTTTCTGCTTTTCATACTCCATGCTTGCGATGTTGTTGGGAGGAGACACAGCCAGGACAGGTGACTCAAACTGACCAAAGGGACATTCTAGACCATATGACATCATCCTCAGGATATAAAGTGGAGGGAAGAAGGAGGAAGGGGGAGACGTTTGGATTGATGATGTTTGTCTTCCAAGCCACTACTGCATGTGATCTCTCTCCTGGAGATGGCTGAACACCTGTCTGCCCATGGAAAGCAGTGAACTAATTCCTTGTTTTGTTTTGCTTGTGTGCACAGCTTTTGCTTTCCCTAATTAACTGTCTATCAGAACCCACCAGTTTTCTCCCTTTTACCCTTCCAATTTTCTCCCCAGTCTCACTGGTGGTGGGGGTGTGAGTGAATGGCTGTGTGGTACTTGGTTGCTGGCTGGAATTAAACCACAACACTAAGGTCTTGTTCTTACTGCACATAAGGAAAAGCAGAAAGCTGTCCTTCAAACAGATTTTTTTTCTAATCCCAGTTTGAGATCTCATGAAATGAAAAGTTTCATGAAAGACATACTATTGAAATATTCCACTAGAACAAGACCAGAATAGGCACCATTAACACCATTTATTTTATAGTGCTGATAATGACATACTAGTAGCAGCAGTGCTCCAAAATTATTTTCTTCCTTGGTTAGAGGCAATGAAGTTTTTCAACTGGACTTATCACAGTGACACTACAAGGATTTTCTAACCTGTCTTTCCCATAATGATGTCATCAGCCGTGAGGCAACTGCTCTGAGCTTTGGAGTGCTCCCCAGCATGTGTATGGCACGTAGAATCTGAGCTACACAAACCTGAAAGAAATTTTTAACCAAGTGTTGTTGTTATTTTATATGTCCAAGGACAAAGACTACTCTACAAATCATTATTTTACAACGAAGTATGACCAGGAAATAACTGTCCAACTGGAATATCAGAAATAAACTGAAAGTCATTTTCCAAAACACTTCAGCAAATAACAAATCCAAGAGCATCCTCTCATGACATACATAATGATTATACAGTGTAGACAGTAAAGCGTCGTGCACATTAGACTTTAAAACAAGTATCACATCCCATCCAAAATATTACAAAGTAATGGAGAAGCTTAAAAATCAGTTAAGCAAGCTAAACATTGCTTAGTCTAAATAATTTTTGTAAATATATGACCTTTTATTGATATATTTTTCATTTTACTAAAAATTTTTCATTCTGACCTTATGTACGCCGAGTGTAGGCAATGTATACAATACATCCCTGTAAAGTGCAGGCTCCAAAGGTCTTCCCAATTTAAATATCAGAACTGGGATCAGATTTGGGACCTAAAATAGAACAAATATATGAAATAAATTGGAATTTGCTAAATTTGCCAACATGACACCTTACAAAAGACAGTGAACTTGTCCCAACATATTAAAAACTTTTATCTTTAATGTATTTTTTTTCTGCCTGTATATATGACAAACCTGAATATAATTCATTGCATTCTTTACTAGATGGCACAAAACTCCCAGAGGGCTGCTGTTGAAGTGCCAGTAAAGGAAAGGAGACTTATTTATCTCCATTCCCTTTTTAATCAGATTTTCAGTATTTTCACAGCTGCAGGTGAAACAGTTTTTTCTTGTGCACCTTCTTATCACTGTGTGATTAAATCTAATCTTAAATTAAATCCACTCATGATGTCCTCATTTGTCTTCCAACTTGGTTTTACGACTACTTAAAACAGAAACACACACAGACACACAAATATATATGCTACTTATACATGAGATCGATACATATATATATATATACATATATATGAGTGGTTTATACAGATATTGGTTAAAAAAACCTCAAAAATTCTGCTACAGCATTTGTTCCAACATGCATTTTTACATGAGCAGATGATAACATTTTTCACTGTAAAAAGATCTGTCTCAGTCCATTAATTATTTATTATTAATAATTCAAGTACTCTTGGATTTTGCATACTTGGCTCTGTTCTGGTTCCAAATCACAGATCAAAAGAAAATATTGCTTGTTCTACAAGACATCACTATCTTTACTGTTCAGCAATCTACATTTGTGCTTCCACAAACTTAAGCTAAGTTCTGGAATCTGCACTTACCACCTAATGAATTAACTAGAAAGTATTACTTTTTTCCATTTTCCAAATAGTACTTGACATCCTTAAATAGAATAAATCCTTTTATAAACCAAAGAATTTCCAAATTTTTGTAGACTTGACTAGTCTTTCTCTTTCTGTGTTTCTCAAGGTTGTTGTCTACCTTCTATAGAATCAGTCATCACCCTATGACCTGTCTTGAAAGAGGACGGGCTTTATGTAAATATTTCAAAGCACAGTCAATAAATAGGCTGAGAATTTAGGGTAGTATTCATTTGATTCGATTTTCACACCTAAACTGAAAGCAACTTCACACTGGCAACCTTCCTCCCCTTTCTTTCAAAGTTTTGGATTTAAGAAAAGTTGGACAGCTTGACAGCTTCTGTTGTGTCTTGATTTTGGCTAGGCTAGCACTAAGTTTCTTCCCAGTACCTTGCCAGCAATGATTTGTCAACAAAATAGTGTTGAAAACACTGATGTTCCTGGCCATCATGATATTCTTTAAAGTAGAAAAGGGCATGGGGGGAGTAAGTTATACCACTTCTCCAGCACATGGCAGAATTGATTAATGCAAATTCTGGTCCCAGTTAAAATTCAGCAATAAGATGTCTGCATTAATACTGAAACACAAAAAAGTGAAACCTGCACTCAAAACATGAGAGTTAATTTGCTGCCCAACCTTTTCTTCCCACTCCCTAACTGTAACGATTTGCTTCACCTAGTCTGTGCACAACGCAGTTTTATTTCCCCACTTTACCGATGCCAAAGGGACAACAGCACTGTCTGAGAGAAAATTATGTACATTAGTATACAGGAAGAAATCTAAAATTAATTTCCTGATTAAAGAGAACCCAAAAGAAGACTTGAGTGCCAAAGGCTCAACATCCTCAAAGCAAGAACATGTTTTGGTTAAATCAAGCCCTAGGTAACGGGAAGATTGTGCAGAAACCGAATAATACAGATGGACAAAAAGTCCCCTTGAATATAGGAGACTTAACAGAGGAAAGCAGTTTTATTTCTGGGCACCTGTTTTACCTCAAGCGTCAAGAAAAAAAACCATAAACTAATCTACTGTTACCTAAATCTTTGAATGATACAAGGTAAACTGCAGGGCGATGAATAAGCAGTGGGCATTTGATATCTTTGGGGTAGGGGTAATCATTAACACTAACACAGCAACCTGCATCACCATGTTAAGTTCCAAAATTCTCAAGGAGGTCACATATGCTCCTCCAGTGTTCCACTGATATATAAGTTTTTCATACAACTGTTAACACAGATGAGTAGGGAAGAAATGTCTTCTAATAAAATTATCCGAACAGTTTTGTATGCAGCAGAATAACTGGAAGGCTCTCAGCTCAGAGGATAAGAATACTTTGTCAATTCTTTAAACCATAGCCATCCCTGATAAATGCTGTGCTGGGCAAATAGGCTACAAAGGACAGCAGTAGAGATGACATATATGTCATTATAACGGTCAATATCCTTACCTAAGTTGCTTACTTCCCATCTCTTCCCACAGTACCCCTTCCACTTCCCAGAGGCAGGTTCTTGGGCAACTCTGTTTCATCTCTAGTCACTAGACTACTTCCTTCATTTTTCTCAGTTGTAGCTACACTGGACTACACATGAGCAGTGAGACCAAATGATATTCAAAAGAAATGATATTCACAATCCTTAGTTTTAATAGCATTCAAACCCTTTAAAGTCAGTCTGCTTAAGCCCAGCCTTCATCAGCTGTGATGGGAAGCTCATTTCAAGTCCTCTATCTACATTAATTACCTTGTTACGAAGTTTATTCTACAGTAAACATATATTAAATCGAAGTTCTACAACAACTTCTACACTAACATCTAGTAAACACATACTAAGTTTGATTTATGAAATTCTCAGGAAATATTTAAGAATGTGCTACTGTAATGACAGTTAGAAACTTCTTTAAAAGTATTATCCTTTACAGTCTGTTTGTTTTGAACTGTATATTTCAACTGTAAGATTAGGAAAAACTCCAAAATGTTCTGGTACAGCAAAGCTGCTCCTTTCTCCATCGCCTTCATATAATGAACAAACAGTGCTGGGATTAATTTCAATACTAAATTTATGCTACATCTTCATCAAGGGTGTAACAGCTCCACAAAGCTGATACGAGGTCTACAAAGCTCTCAGTAGGAAGGAAACAGCTTCAGAGTGGGAGGCATGCTGCCTGTCAACACTGCCTTCTGCATTCCCCATGGTACCAGAAGATGCAAAAGTTAGGTCAAGTCTGTCATTAAGAATCTGAAGAAGGGTTTCAAGATCATGGTTTTTGATTTTAAAAATGATTTGCATCACAAAAATGATGCTGAGGTTTCTCAACAATTCTCCCTTTCAAAATAAAACTAAACATGTGATACAAAATGGTATTATTTAATAAATACACCTGAGAAGCATTCTCTGCCATTTGGTGGCCTGATTTCTTTTTTCTGAGCTACAGGACAGATGTTCTTCAAAAGCACAAGCTAAGGGAGGACAGCAAGTTCCATCTCTGGGCTGAATTTTGGCAGATCAACCACCAACCTAGTTGTCCAGTAGGCAAGACAGTGAAACAAGAAGGCTTCTGAAAGCATAGAGTACTCCAGCATTTCTTGCTTCAATGAGCAAGACAAAACTACTGGACAATTCAGCCAAATGAAGGAATGAGTTTTTCAGATAAATGCACAAATGTAGCTAAGTTTCTGTTTATAAAGCTATAAAATAAATTTCTCTCAAAAATCAGAAGCACTTTTTAGAAAACGCAAGCTAGGTTTTCAAAAGTTTCATGTACACTAGCAGGATTCTAATCAGTAAGTTACAATCATGAAGAGTCTGTCCACAAGCTCAGACTATGACATGATTGTTTCCCTACAGCTACTTGCTAAAGTTTACATAATCAATCAAACAAAAAAAGCATCAGGCACCATCTGAACGAGTCAAATTCACTTCAACATATCCTTAAACATGTTTTCTACATGAATAAAAATGTATTTTACATTTTTGGGTATTCATGCACTCCCAAAGCCCAAAGAATAGAAAATAATGCTTCTTCAGATGAATTTCCCAGAAGGTGTCATTTACCACTAAAATAGTTCATACCAGCAGCTGAAAGACCATAAAACAATACATGTCCTCTATAGACTCATAATCCTCAAATAACAGTAATAGATCTTGTGCTACATTCACCAGTGACCTCAGTCAGATGATTTAATTTCTTCTCCTTGCAGCATGGCAAGGGTTTCACAGAGTGTAATAACAATTTCTGCACAAGACAATTCATCCAATTAGAAACACTGTCTTACGTCTTTCTTAAGTGTCTCTGCAGCCTGTGCAGCAATTTGACCAGAAAGCCTAACAGCCCATGTACTATTCTTCATTCCTTAGCCTTAAAAAAATTCTCCTGGACTTTCTTCCATAGTGAAAGTCCAGAACCACTACTCCAAAATGCTTCAGCTAAAACCAAATATAATCATTAATCTTGCATCAAAAAGGCTTTTACTAAGTGGGGAAAGAGGAGATACATGCAGAGAAATATTCTGTAGCCTCTCTTCATGGAGAGGGTAAGGAAAAAAAAACCAAAAACAAAAATAAAGCATAACCAGAACAATGTCTGCAAGACCAATTATGGTAACTATTTTTAAACCTAGCAATGCTTTTTAAGTGCTCCATCACTTTACTTCAGAGACAACTGCCTCCTTATAAAAACAACATTCAGTGTGAAAACAGGAGCTACTGTTAGTGAACTCCATGAAGAGTTGGAGTAAACATGAAAGCAATGAGGATGGCATTCTTGATGCACGTTCTCTCTTTCTGACTCTGTTCTGTTTTGAAACACTATTCTTCAACTCAGATTTTGCATGGCAATCACCTGTGGCTTTTCCATTCAATATCCACAGCTACAACCACTGTGTCCCTTTGTGAATGACAAAGAAACAGAATGTCACTAGCAGCAGAAATTGTGACCATCTAGATCACTCAAAAAAACCCCAACCAACAGTAAAAAATCCCTCCACACAATTCTTTTTATGCTATGACCCTCACCATGACATCTCAGCATTTCTATATATTCTCCTGGAGTACAGGTAGTTCACAGTTTGGCTCCAAAGCGGACACTTCTTAATTTTGCCCTTAAGATATTTAACTTAACTTCAGCAACATTAAGTGCTGAAGTAGTAGCTAGTAAACTTCTAGCCCAAGTTTACTTTGATTTGGACATGATTCAAACACTCAAAGAATTCAGAATATACCTGTTATGCCTGCTACAAATATCCAGCTTTAAACTGAGTGTTTAAGCGCTGCTAACACCAAAGGAACACAGTCAAATTAATACAGATGTGACTGTTTCAAAATAAGATCGGGCTTAACAGCCACTTCTTGTTTTCTTCTTTCCATACCTGTCCTCTGACTTCCTTCTTCTTCAGAACAGCCTTCTACCTACTATGCTGCACACCACCTTCCACTACATCCTTAAAAAGTGCCCTAAGGAACTGAAGACTCAAAATGTCTATCAAGTTTGTTGTGATGAGTTTTTCACTTTCTTAACTTACATCCCAACCACTTACTTTCACCATCTTCTATAAAGCATAATTTATTTATGTGGAACTGAATAAAACACAGAACCAAATATAGCAATTCCCAAAGTACAACTCTGCCATCAATATGTTAGTGTTAGTTGCCATCACACTGCTGAGTTTATTAAAGTAATCAGTTATTTCCTCCATCCAGGAGCTTCAATGCTTTCTCTCTCTGTACTGTTACTGCAAGAGAAAGATGAGACAAGTCTAAGGTAATTCTTCCTGCCTTAGAGAGAGCATTGAACCTACAAGAAACAATGTGATAAGTGCAGTGCTACACTGTAATAATCTCTGAGGAGCCATTACGCAGACTCAGAACTAAAATAACTTGTCAAGAGACAAGACAGATGCCAGGTGATGCCAAGTTCAAATGAGCCAGACAGTAAGTTCAAGTTTCAAAGCATTAAAATCTTTTGGAGTAAAATACGTCATTTAAAAGATAGAAATGCATTAGATATTGCTAACTGGAGAATATGGTGTCCTTGGTTGCACTTAACTGAGGACTAGGACCAGAAACATCAACCCAATGAAGCACACTATTCTTCCCACACCAAATTTTCAAATACTACTCAGCAGAACATCTGCTATATTACCAATTATATTGATTTTTTATGTGATACTACTAAAAAGATGCCTGATTATGTTACATATTTTGCAGAAAGGTATTTTAAAGCCCACAGTAATTTTGAAAACTAAAAGCTCTCCATCTACACACCTTATTAGCCAGCAAAACGTGAGCCAGTAAGAAAGTATCTTCAAATCAGGGTTTGAGTTCTGCATTTGAGCAATGGTTTCTAAAGGTTTCTAATGATTTTCACATGGACCTCTGCTGATTGCTAGGGGAACAAAATATATGACCAAGTCTGAACTTCATCTTCTCATTGCCTTTGGACACAAGCCATGCTTCCCAGGGCCAGGGAGGACTTTTTCATGAGCCTGGAAGGTTTCTTAATCCTAAGGTAGTCTGACCACCATAGTTAGCTCAACAGGATATGTCCATTAACCTTATTTACTGTACTTGTGAACAAAACCTTTGGTTTAAAATAAGAACAAAGAAAGTAGAAAAACCCACTCACATAATGCTAAATATGAACAGCCTCAGGTTAAATTACTCTCCCTATATCTGTCTAAAGCTTCTGTAATTCTGCTGACTTGCTCCTTGATTTGGCTAAAAATATGTTCATTTAAAGTCAGTGGAGCTATTTTAGATTAATCCAATGAAGTTCACAACAGTCATTCCCCACTGTCAGGCTTCAGGCCATTCTGCCCAGATACCGTATTAGTTCAGTAGTATTTTTTCTGCAAGTTATTGCTTTTCTTGTATGACTGGTAAACCACATTTTGAACAACTATATCAGATAGTTAATAAACAAAGCACTATTCCTTTCCCCTTCCTGTAATATACCACTGATTAATCATCCAACTCGAAGACCCAATGCAACAAAACAGGTTAGAGAGAGCCTACAGAAACAGAAACCCACTCTAAAAGACCTGGACATATCTTGGTCATTTTTACACAGCTAGCTAGGCATAAGAAGAAAACTGCCTTACTTGCACAGTTTGGATCAGAAGTCAAAGAAAGGTTCCCACAACAAGGCACATGTATGTCTTACCTACCCTTTTCCAAGAGACTAATTAATTTACAACGACTGGGACCAGGATCCCTGGTTACAAACTATTTAGTGGACGTGTCAAACTACTCATTGTTGAGGTGTACAACTAATAATAGTTTTGAAAGCTGACTTACAGAAACATTTTCTAGAAAAAACTAAGTTAAAGAAGGGATACCCATGTGGTTCTACATCAGCTCAGCTCTGCTTTTACACAGAAGTGCAATTCATTTTGCTTACTCCTGACCTTTGAACACAGTTAGATACTTCCTAGTTAAGTGAGAAAATGAAGTTTTAATTATTATTTTGAAAAAAAAAAAAAAGTTGGTTAACAAAACATCTATATGTTCCCTTAAGCTTTGTGTCTTCCCTCAAAAACCTGTATCCAGTTACAAGAGGAAATATATCTGGAAGACTCATTTATGTCTCCTGGCTTAGGATCACATTGTCATGGTCAGATCACAATTTTCATTACCTCTAAGTTTTACATTCTTTCCCTTTTCATTGATTGGCTCTGCACCTCTCCTCTCAACAAGAGGTCTAAATGGCTTGTAGGAGATTAAAAGTGTTATATTCCAGCAAAACCATCCTACTTCTAACCTGTCTGCTTATTAAAAGATTTTTTTTTTCCTGAAGAAAAGATTTCCTGGAGATAAGATTTTTATACTATCAGCTTTCCAACACATACTTAAATTATACAGTCAAAATTGTAACTTTTTAAAACTCTTGTGCTGTAGAACATGCAAACTCTTAGAGAAGAAAGCAATTTTAAAAAACCCCAAAGAAAATAAGGCCTGTCTTTATGGCATAAATTAAAGCTGAATCAACACTTCTCTCTTCCCTATTTTACAAGTAAGTTATGGTTGTTTTCTGTACAATGCCTTCTGCATTACATTGTGGTTTCCAGATAACCCCCTTTATCTTTCCAGATTATGTAGGTAAGTTTAAGCATCCTGGATAATTCTAGCTTGAATTCAGTACTGAAGCAAAGACTATGCATGTATTTTTAAGAAGCAAGAATCAAGATGTCACAAGGGACTTGGCAGTCTTCCAGTAACCACAAAAGAACATAGAGAATAATTCATAAGGTCACCAGAAGTTAGAAATTATTTGGTAGCTCCTTTTCAGCTTCCTCATATTGTATTTTCGTATTTCTTTGATAATATCAACAAATAAGCCAGTCTCCTTCCTAAGTCTAAACAACCAAAAAATACTCCAAAACGGAGCCATAATACATATTTTGCTCTAAGTGACACACAAAAAGTGAATTCCAGCGAGCTGAGGGCATATGAGTGCACATGTCTGTGCAGGATGAGGGGCAGTCTGCATCAGTAACTGCAGTGTCCAGATGCCAGCAGCTGGTGAGACTGGGATCCAGAAGGCACGTTGTCAACACACTAACCATCTGTGTGCTGCTGCTGGAGGAATCCATACTGTACCTACTAGGAATGCAAGTATAGCCTTGCCACTTGTCGGACCTACGATCATGAAGCTGTGGCAGCCTTGCCCCGCTCAGGCTGCAAAATCCAACCCAACTCCTGAAGAAAATCCCAAACCAGTAAAAATAAGTGCTTACCTGAGAACAATCAGCCTTGGCTATTTCTGTTGTAGCCTGGAGTACATCATGAAGACTGTCTCCATTTTCTTGGATCAGTAGATAAGCCAACAACAGAAAAACATGGGCAGGGACTTGAGTGCTAACAGGTAGCAGTGACTTCACTGAAGATAACCATTTAGTAACTGCAGGCTTCTCTTTCATAAGCTCCATGATCTTCCAGGTTGTATACAATGAACTGTAAGAGCTGGTTATGGGGAAAAGGAGTTTGCAGGACACCTGAGAACAAGTGAAAAAAATAAAAGTCTCAATCAAACAAATAAGATACCATGAAAGAACAATTGTGACATCCAAAACATTTTTATGGTCCCAGTGCAATAAATACAAATAACAAACTGAGATACATTTTTTCAAAACCTTTTACATTAATTCTTGCACTACAGATGTTTCAGTGGGTTGATAATTCTGTGCTCAGGAGTTTCCGTTTTATCTGATATCCATCACTCCTGTTCTTGGTGGTAACTGTAGTGCTACTTCTCCACTAAAATGGACATAGTAATTCTGGAGTATGTCAAAAACTGTGTCTCTTTATTTTTAAAAACTGCCTGAACTCTTAATAGTATTAATACCACAGTTTAAGTTAATCTGACTTTACATTTTTTGCTTTGCTTCTCAGAACAAATGTTCTACAGTTGTGCAACTGAAAACAGGGAAGTAAACTCTCTATTTGTTAGGTTAGAAAGCTGACATTACTTTATTAGCATTCCTGGATGCATGGGGAATTCTCCTCAAAGCATTCATGCTCAGTAACCTAACAGACTGGTTTATATTCCTGAAACTAATACATACGCATCACATTTTTGAATACAGCTATATACACTAACTAGTTCCATGGACTTGTTTGGATATGGTTTCAGATCTGATGAATCTTTTCTCCTTGAGAGTACCTCAAATATGTCATCAAGTCATTATGTACTTCTCTTATCATTCTTTGCTCTGACACACAACCCTTGTTCTCAGAACTAAGATACCAGCTAGTACATATTAATCACTAACACAAATAAATAAGGAAGTATTAGCTGGAACACAACTTTTAGTCACAGACATAGGGAGTTAACACAAGGCCACACTAACTTCTGGCATTGTACTGAGCACTGTAGGGTACAAAACTAGGCATTAACCAGGAATAAAGGGGCCATATACTATTGTGCTAAAGCTAAAACAATTTTCCAACATCTTCCCCCACTCCTCCACAGACTTTCTTCTTACAGAAATATAACCTTTTTGCTAACAGTTGCAGTCATGGAAGATACTATTTAGCAGCAGGAAAGTTGTAAAATACAAATAAGGAATTGTCTTAAATTGGATTTTTATATACATAAGGGTACATATATTTTAAAGCTCCTGTAAATAAAGTTCAAAGTTTTTCATTAAAACAGGAAAGTTAATACAAGACATGAAATCTCTTTTCCACTAATTCTTTGCTTCCTTAGAAAATATCTTTCCATTATCAAGACAGTAGTTAGCAGGCAGTGATCAGGTGAAGAACATTTATATAAAGATCAGGTCAAGAAAGTATTTGAGAAGAGATCTTCAAATGAACATTAAAAATGGAATTCAGAATCCAAAAGGCTAGGACCCACTCAGCTTTATATAACCAGGGAAAAAGAGACTTTAAGTGGTGAACGCTGTTCTAATTAAAACGGCAGAACTTCATTTTAATCACACAGTTTGACTCAATGTAAATTTATTTTGGCTAATGGAAGGTAGAATGCCCCTGTGTTTTAGATTACTTTTTAAAAATTACATTAAAATTACCTTATTGCATTACTTACCATTACAACTACTGTATGTAAAAAATACAGCAATCTAAAGTGCTATCTCTTCTGGCTGGCAAGATCACTTGGAGTGAAAAATCTCTTCTGGATACAGCTGGGATACTGCCATTTATTGAAAAAGGTATTTAAACTTTATCCAAAGACATACAGTGAGCTAGTAAGAGTTTCAGGATCCATAGATACACTGTTTAGTTGCCTGCCTGTAGAAGATAACAGGTCTTGAAATAAAGATCAGGCTATGAAAGGTTTTTTGTTGCTTGGGGTTTTCTTTGCAAAGGTGTTTGTTTGTGGGGGGTTTCTTGTGTTTGTGGTGGTAGTGTTGTCATTTGTTTTAACTTTTATATATTTTTAAGTGCCTGGGAATGCTAATATTGGTAGAGCCTGAAATACTATATTGATATTTCCCATTCCACATTACATCTCCAAAAGGTTTTACTACGTAATTGTACTCGCTCCTTTCTCCCTTTATTTCATTTATATGAAAACAGGCTATGATAACAATTTTATTTTATTGCTGCACTCTAATCAAGTGAGTTACGTACAAAATTTCAGTCTGTCAACACAAATACATGTGTGTGTGTGCATATACACATACACATATATACATATATACACACCACGCATACATATATATACACATATATATACATATAAAATCCCTCAATGGCAAAGCCTACATGAAGGCCTAGCCCCATCTTAACTTTCAAAATCATGGCACTGAAGGTAGAACAATTCCCTACCACCATCAATGCAAGAAAAGAAAAAAGCCATTAAATCTCATCTAGGCTCCCTTTCCTATGAAAGGCTTGACCAGATGATCTTGCAGTCTGGGCTGTTCCATGATTCTGTGAAAATATACCATAACTTAACCACATTTGCTCTTATATACTCTTGCTCAAAGCTTGTTCACTGTGGACATAGCATTTGCTTTCTTTTTCCTACCTCTTTTCTTGCCCATTTCTAATGTGAAGGAAGTCTAAGGATAATTCAGTCAAGATTTTATTCTCTTAGCATTGATCTGATCCTACGACACAAATTGACTGTAATCATGGGACCATTAAAGAGAGTCTACATTTTTTAATCTTTTAGTTGAGAACCAAAGGTTATCTGCATACTTATTACAAATAATGATCAGGCAAAATGATTGTCTCCTCATCTGCATTGAGAATTACCATGAATTACCAAAGATCTGTCATGATACTTGCGGTGAACTCCACAAGGATCAGTGAGACACAAGTGAAGAGACGTTAGAGAATTCTCAGCAAAGACAATTGTTTTCAGTTGTAACATGGCCAACACAAAAACTTAGTCAGCAAAAATTATTTAAGTCCTTAACAGAAAAGTTTTCACATGCTTTTCTGAAGCAAAGAGAATACTAGAATTAGTACAACCAAGTCCTGTTACAGGAAGCCAGTGTAACACAACGCACTGTAATCTTGTACAGTAACACAGTAGTCTTGTAAGACTTTCAAATAGCTTCCAAAACACAACAGAAAACAAAATATGTGGGCAAGTGACACAGAGCATTGAGGACTGACATGCTTTGAAGATGTTTCTCTGAAACAAACCTCCAGTGGCATCTGTACAGGCTGGCATCCAGAAAGTCCCATTAGAAGGAAGTGAGCTGTAACCACTGTCATCTCACTGTCTATTCTTTCAGAGCAGACTAAGAAGTGTAAGCTTTTGTGAACTTAAAAGAAGTTATTTTTTATTAGGAGCACAAACGGGCTTGCCTCTTCAGATTTGGAGAAATCTGGAAAAAGATGAAGTAGGTGGGGGATTCTAGGTCAAGGAGACATGGCAGAACTCAGAACTGGCACTGTATCTGTCTCCAGCTTGTCACATCACACCCTCTATATACAAAACAGGGGTGTAAAGCAGAAAGGGAATTTAGCTGCCCCAGTGCTAGACCCATCTTGATCAAAGAGATTTTCTGTCACTTGTTCTTGGAACAGTGGGGATAAATAGACAGATGCCAGAGAAGTGGGACTTAAGGAAATAACTAAAACCCAAAAACCCCCAACAGAACATATAAAAAGATTCAGGCTAATGAGCCAAAACTTGCTAATTGATAACTTTCTTCAGCCACGGGAGAAAGAATGGTAGCTAACAGTCACATACAGGAGCAAAGAAAAAGAGATGAGGAGAATAAGCAAGTCTGAAAGAAACAGAGTAAATACATATAACCTTGGTTTCCGCTAAGTCCTGTTACTTGCTTAATAATGCAGGTGCATTCTTCAATCTATATGGTCTTCTAAATTAAAAAAAAATCTCATTTGCTAAATAAAACAATATCCAGCAAACAAATTTTCACTTCATCAGTAGCCCAGTTTTATGGACTATACGTATTTTCAAGTGTTCCTGTAGAATGTATCACACAAAGAAGTTCACACATGCTGTTTCTTTCCCAAGCAGATAGGCTTAATGCAGAAAAAATTTTTAAATGCATCCCCTACCTGCCCCCAAAAAAGGAAAGAAACTTTATCACTTTACCGATTCCTGTTTATCCTTCACACCTTCCTCCTTTAATATTCCCAAAAGATTTACAGCCAGCTGCTGCCTGGTAGTTCCAGAAACATCCCCTGACAGGCAGTCTCCAACTGTTGTAGAAGATAAGATCTGTAGCACAGGCATCACCAAAGTAAGGGCTGTGGTTGAGATGTGGGTTTCTGAACATGAAAGGAGCTTGTAGGCTATTTAAGACAAGTTGAGGAAAAACAAAGGAGAAAAAAAGAAATGAACATTGGTACATTTAGGCATGACACAGATATTTCTAGGAAACATTTCAATTGAGCAAAGTAAAGGTGTCCAGATTTACTGTACGTGTATATGAAAGGGGAAAGATTTTTTTGTGATTTTTCATTTAGAGAGTCACACATTTCTGTTGTTTATGGCAAAGTACCTGATGGCGGCAAAAAATACAAAAATGGAATGTTGCGCAGACCTTTGTTTTTACTGGAATAACTACACTAATCACAACTGCTAAATCAAAAGCACGGCTAAACATTGTCATGATTGTCTCTCCTGTTCTCAGTACCTGTAATAAGAAACCATTCAGGATGCATGAACATCAGCTAAGAATATCCTGTTGGCTCAAAAATAAGCTCCAAGATAGAATGGAGCTTAAAATACAGCAACATCAATGAGAAAAGTCAGTGTAGCAGGAAAATTTATATTTACTGCCATTATTTTTTAAATTCAGGAAAAATTCTGCTTATAAAGAAACCCTATTTCACCACGCAATCCAACTTCAGGGGAATGCAGTGGTTATTTCATAAATATGAAGAAATGAAGACACAGTTTTAAGATTGTGGATTCCTCTTTCACAAGAAGAGCTTTACCTAGACTCAAGACAGACTTTTGCTGACTTTCTGGAGTTTGCAGCAGTAGAAGTGCTAGCCCAATTATACATTGGTCCACTGGAAATACCTACAAGGAAATAAGAAAAAGGTTCCAAGTCTCCTTTGTTTCTCAGTGACACTAAACAGAACAAACAGGAAACTACCAAAACTTTAAAAGATTTATCTTCATGAACTATAGCGACTGCATATGCAGTGACAGAGCAATGAAGAATATAATTGTGTGAAAATAGTATTTTAACTAAGTAACTAGAACATTTTGTTACTTTGTTCAGACTATTGTAACTCACTTTAAACAAATTTCCATACTAAGAGATTAATTGATATATACATAACCAGTTAAGTTTTTAACCTTCTGAAGGTATTCAACCAAGAAAAAAAATTATAAACTTTTGACACCAACACTAGTCTCCTGCAGATGAATGTCATAAGTGTCTTTAGTGTCTTAAACATGATGTTCTTTAAATTAAAATATTTTACATTTTTACCATGTACTCTTACCTCTTTTAAGAGCTCAAAGTTGTCCTCTATTAGGGAGATCAAAGATGAGCATTCTCCTGTTACATTTAAACACACTTCACAGAAACATAACAGTTGCAGAGTAAGCTGGGATAACTGATCTTTCCAAAACAAAGGATAGCGTAGTAGGCTGAGGAACAGCTCTTGCAGGAAAAACAAGGCTTCTGTAACTTGCAGTAAGTCTTTAAGCTGCAGAGAGGTAGTTAAAACAAAACAAAGCCAAAACATGATGATTTAGTTGCCCTTCCCTCTCTACACAGAATTTAGAATTAAGTTCTATTAGCTCTGCTATGTTTCTACTGCAAATAGTACTAAATCTTTGAGGAAACGTATTTATAAACTAATACCAGGAATCCCTTATCCAACTTCTCTGAAAAAAAACAACTTACGAAGTCAAATGCTATTTGATATTTTGAAGTAAAATGAGAAACATGTGAAAGAATTAAAACATTTATTGGTAGCTGACGAGAAAAATCCCTTTCTACTCAAAAGCAACAGCAACTAATTCAGCTCTTGCGGTTCCTATAACAACACAAAAAAGTGTGTAGGGATTTCATCAAGCAAGTAAATATTCTTGTAACACAAACATCTGGCTCTACAATATTTCCTTTGTAACATAACCAAGATTTTAATGTATGTCTCAAAAAAGAAAGGCAGTGGTGTTACTCGATTCTAGAACATCATGCAATCTAACTACCACAGAAACTAAAAGCTAAAATGTGATAGCCAAAAGCAGTATCTCCATATTTGAAAGCCAGCTAAAGAGGTTTCAAGAAGCAGGTTGTCTCAAAGCCCCCATGTGTTGGATGACAGTGTTTCTGTTCTTGAAAACTCTGCTTCCAGACAAATGCACTGCTCCAATCCAAATTCTGGAGCCAGCATTAAGCATAACATCCTGATTTTTATTCCCTTTTTGTTCTATAAATAATCTGCCCTAATCAGAAATCTCACATCACTGAACTGATGAGCAGAAAAGTCTACAGGTGAAGAGCTGTACTTTTGACAGTTTGGTTGATACTGTCAGCCAAAATGACAGGGAAATATTTCAGCATTTATATTACACAGAGGATTAAATTAAGCTATGCTAAAATGAAAGGATAGCAACAACCTGAGGTTCAGAGAAAGAAGAGGAAGGAATTGACAGATTATAAAACAGTCCATCAAACAGGCTTCTTGAGGGAAGTACCTTCCATTGTGAAACTTGTATCTCAGGCAAGACAAAAATGTTCAAGTATTAATATGAGTTTGAAAATATGCAATTGATTTCTTGTTTAAAAAAAAGAAGTGCCAACATGTATGAAGGAAAGAAAGGTTCATAATTTCCTAAGTTTTATTCAGTGTCATTTTTATGGCTAAATGTTATCAAGTCTGAAGCTTGGTCATACATTCAAGACACAATGTTATACTGAAGTTCAGGTAAAATCGAGACAAAATCAGAAATCTCTCTGTGACTAGAAAAGGTCAGCATGTACCCATCATCATAAGGAATAGACCTGAACCAAGATAAACATGTACAACACAAGTTATATTTTTTCCAAAAGATTGTGAGAAGTAGCTATGAGTACAAAGAAGACTTTTCTAGTAACATGCCACAGGAGAAAGATGCCACCAAATATCCTTATAATAAGCCTACTGAGCTTTTTGTTATTCATATTAATGAACCCTCTCTCCACAGCAATAAGGCCAAAGCACCTCATGTTTGGCTGAATACGTCTGAAACTGAAGATGCTGTCCTAATAACAAAAGAAGAAAGAAAAGGTAGATAGGTACAAAAAAGCTTAACTGATATCACCAGTAAAGCACTAGGAAAAGCAGAGCTTTTAAGTTTAACCAACATCATAGGCCCTTAATCAAAGGGGAGAGAAAGATTAAACCACTAGCTCGTATTATGTGTCACTGTGCAACTTAAAAAAAATTCAAAACCTTTAGCATATTCCAGAAGGACTAAATTCTGTCTCTAGATCCACTAATCTCTCTGTTACAAAGAGTGAGAAAGGAATACCTAGAAGTACTTAAATAATTCTTCTCAGTAGTTTGTTTCGTTTTAATATTATCCATCTTAAGTTAAAATTGTATGGTTTTCACAAGTATCGTGCCATTTAAGAGAATTTTCTCATTAATGTCTTTCTAAGTTTACTGTATGTTTACTGAGGCAACTAGATGCAAGTAATTATAGTAAATGTGTTTCAATTTCCATCTTAACAGGTATATTAGATTTGAACAAGTTTTATCTTCTACCAGAAAGAGACAGTTTGTTAGATTTATGTACTATCAACAAATCAGATCTACAGAAAATGGAAGAGAATGCTACATTTGCACACTTGAAAAGACAATAATAATAACACTAGCACTGTTTTGATAAACATGTATCTGTAAAATGTAGGGTCAGGCAACAACTGTACCTGCAGGTGTGGAATCAAATCACACAGAAGTTGAAGAATCTCACATTCCAACACAGAGGGTGCTTCTTTGTGCTTTGGCCCACGAGGCTGAAGTAAGATCTTAAGTAAACCCATTCGCAGTTCAGCATACTCCCGTAACTGGGATGGTTCACAAAACAGGTATCTTAAAAATGAAGCCATTATGCCAACACATGAACGCTCTGACCTGCAGTTCAAGAAATAAGTTTGCCATGAGTGCTTTCTACTGAAAGCGTAACAAGAAAACCCAAGTAATGTGACATTACCTGCAAAAATTCACTAGACCCAATTAACAGAAAGGTGTTGAGAAGGGCATTACTAAATCTCACAAAAAACTTGGACTTACTAGAACAAAGTACTGTCATGAGACCCAATACAGTAACCATACTTCAAAATGCAATTTTGAAAAGACTCGGTATGGACTCGATATGCAGGTTAACACTCCTAATTTTACTCTTTTTTTCCTCATCAATTCAAGAAAGTGACTTTCCTTGCTGAATGCCATGATAGACTAATGTCCCATTCTGAAGAAGTATTTGGACAAGACTACTCAGAAATATCTTTTCAAAACACATAAAACATAATTTCAATAAAAACGAGTCATCCTTTATTTATCAGTTTTTGCAGAATGGTCTTAAAACAATTACATGAGACAGGAACTGTTTTAACCAATGTGGCTTCCCAGTAAAATATTATTACAGAACAAATCTTTTGGCTTGACCATGTTAGGAATGCAAGCTGCCCTTTACATTATTAAAACAATAAAATAAAACTGATGGTCAATACAGTAACAAACATAGAATCATAGAATTGTTTAGGCTCAAGTTCAACCAGTACTGTCATGCCCACTGTTAAACCATGTCCTCAAGTGCCACATCTACAGGTCTTTTGAATACTTCCAGGGATGGTGACTCCACCACTTCCCTGAGCAGAGTGTTGCAATGCTTGACAAGCCCATTATGAATTTTTTCCTAACAGCCAATCTAAACCTCCCTTGATACAACTTGAGCCTATTTACTCTCATCCTGTCACTTGTTACTTGGGAGAACAGGATGACCCTCCCACCCCAACCTGGCTACAACCTCCTTTCAGGTAGAGAGCAATAGTCACCCCTCAGTCTCCTTTTCTCTGGGTTAAGCACACCCTGCTCCTCAGCTGCTCCTCATCAGACTTGTGCTCCAGACTCTTTACCAGCTCCATTTCCCTACTCTGGACTTGCTCCAGCACCTTGATGTTCTTCTTGTCATGAGCGGCCCAGAACTGGACACAGGGTTTGAGGCGCAGCCTCACCAGTGCCAAGTACATGGGCACTTCTCTAGTCCTGTTCCTGCTGGCCACACTATTTCTGATCCAAGCCAGAATGTCACTGGCCTTCTTGGCCACATGGGCATATGCTGGCTCATGTTCAGCTGCTGTCAACTGGCACCCTCAGGTCCTTTTCTCCATGCAGTTTTCCAGCCACTCTTCTCTCAGCCTGTAGCACTCTACAGAATTGTTGTGACCAAATTGCAGGACCTGGCATTAGGGGTTGAACCTTGTTGAACCTCATACCACTGGCCTCAGACCATAGATCCAGCCTGTCCAGATACCTCTGCAGAGCCTTCCTACTGTCCAGTACATAAGCAGGGAACCAAAACTCAGTTTTAAACAAGACTCAGTCTTGATGCAAAACTGTAGAAATAATTTAGTAATAGGTATATATCAACATACGTGGAGCTTTTTTACATCACACTTACAGACACTGTTTAGTGGTGGACTTGATAGCACAGGGTTAATGGCTGGACTCAGTGTTCTGAAGGACATTTCCAAACTTAAATTGCTCTATGATTTTATATTCTCAGTCTAGCAGTTTACCCACAGAAACCTTGAACAAAGAGCACCAAGAGGAGTGTCACATATTTTTCAGCAAGAAAAACTCCTATTTTAATTCAGAAGAAGCCACCAGCAAAAAATCCACCATTCACTCCATCATTTATACATCTGAGGGGACTCTACATGAGTCCCAGATTTAGCAGCAGAGTGAAACAGCGAACAGCATTTGAAAAATACTCTGATCAACTAAATTGAGCAAAACACACTTTTGCTTTAAAGTCTTACTCTTGATCGTGTAGTCTAAGACCACCAGAAATTTAAGCAATTAATAAACTTATTTCTTTACAAACAGCAAACAGAGAAGCCAATCTCTCTGCACTATTACTCTGTTATTAGTCTTTCTGAAAACAGGAGAAAAGGGATACTTTTATCTGAAAAGCACACATGTAGGTGTAAAATCACTGAAAGCAGTTCTCTTTGAGAATGCCACAGATTTCTTATCTTACACTGAAGCATTCTTGGACAAGGTCCTTAGTGGTAAGCACAAAGAAAGGCTGAGGTTGTTGGCAGTTGGGTATTTGTTCATTTTAATGATGCTTTATAATAAGGCTGTGCCACTGATTTTTTTCTATATTTTTTAATCAGAAAGCATACATTGTTTTTCAAGACCTCATCCTTTCTATGAGATTTAATCATCTCCCCTTCTCCTTCATCATCCCATCATTTTGTATAGATGAGTTACAGCTGCACTGTATTCATTTTTTTTGACTAAGCAGTCAAAGTTTTGATGAAGCTAATGAGCCAAATTGCTTATTTAAAAAAAAGACTCAAATGTGCTACCAGTTTTGCACCAGTTATTCTATATCCATACAAAATTTATCTACATAGTTAATTAAAAGCTATAAAATTGATTTTTGATTGATTATACCAGTATTGAATTAATAATTATTGATATTATTATTTTAAAACTTGAAAAAGTGTAATTAAATTTTACAAGTATCTTTCACAAAAGACAGAATTCTTACTGCTTGTTGCAGCTGCCTTCAACAAAACAGTTACAGTGATACAATTCAGTTGACAACATTTGCTAGGCTTTTCTTAATCTATCATTCATGTACCTCTCCGGACACTGATGGAAAAATATTGTTATCTGCTGTAGTAGAACTGGCCAGCAATCAGGTCTGTTTTCAAGGACAGTGATCAATGGATGAGGAATGTTCCTGAAAGACAAAGAAATTATCAATTTATATCCATAACACAGAAAGGAAGTATGCAAAACAACTATCTTCAAAATAAGTGTGGCTGTAGAAGTAGCCAATTTAACCTCCTCCATTTACCAGCTTTGCTAAGACCGCTACACTGTCAAAAGAGGATATTTTCTCAGAACTTCTGAAAAAAGATTAAAACAAAATCTCTCTATTTGAAAAGGCTTGGTCTCACTCTTTTTTTTTTGTTTTACTTACCTGAATTTTTAGGGGTCACTCTTCAAAAGTGTTATTTGAGTCACCGGCTGTATCAGTGAACTCCAAATAATACCCACTAAAAAATCTGAACCGTTTGTCACACATCATCAGTCCAGTTTTTCAAGCCCAGGTCCACATCTTCAGCAGCTGAGACTGATTGAGGTGACCATCATCCCACTTGATACAAAACCTGCTCCCAACAAATTTTTTCTCCTTTTTTGTTTTGTTGTTTTTTGTCATGTGGCAAAAGAAACAGGAAAGGAAAGAGTTTGGCCATTCCACCAGGTTGGAGACTTACACTTTACTGTCAGCCCTTTGACATTTAAAAAGGGTCACCTGTTCTCAGATGAATCTATTGCCAACACCTTCCCCACCTCCAAAGTCAGTGACTGAAGGCCATCTACACCTAGAAGTGTGATGCTTGTATTGAACAATGACTACCCTCGTACAGTAGCAGATGGAGGAAAACCTGGGAAGGAGGGAAACCTGAAGTACATAATTTGTTCTGTCAGAAACAAAACCAAAGTCATTTAACTAGTGTAACTTACTGCCCAGAGTTCTGGATGCCCCATTCCTGGAGGACAAGGACAGGCTGAATGGGCCTTTGAGCAACATGGTCTAGGGGAAAGTATCTCTGTCTGGGGACTGGGGGGTTGCCACTAGGTGATCTTTAGGGACCCTTCCAACCCAAATCATTCTACACTCTAAGTGGAAAAGCAAATAGAGAAAGGCAGCATAAATCTGCTGCAAACCACCACCTTCAGTTTGGTTAACCATCTTTCCAGTTCACAGGTCCAACAAATCTGTGCTACACACCAGAGACCTTCAGGGAGTTTTACTCGTACAGCAGTAGATGATTTGAGAGCCACCCACTGAAGTGGTATATCTCAAGACACACTGCCTCAGTTTCAGACACTACATGAGTGACACAGTCAGATATAACTTTTAGGAAGGATTTACAATGATATTTCATTTATTATTACTGTTTTAAAAACTTCTGAGGAGCAGAAAGCCAGAATTTCCAACAGTCTTTTTATTAGAGAAGACAACATTCACTGAGACACACTCACATCCAGTAACACTGTAATACAACATGGACTTCATCTTAAGCAGCACGGAACCAACCCAGCATCAGGTGAAGTGAATGAGATCTGCGAGAACCCCATAAAAGAATAAAAATCTAATTTTTTCCCATTACATGACAAATTTGAAATGCATAATGTGATGGTACATCAATGCTTCCTTTAACTGAGCTAAAGAGGTAATACTTACCTGCTATAATTAGGAACGTTTAGAGTTATGTTACACCTAGTAAGATACTATTTATGAAAAAACATCATCTAGCAGACATATCCTTAAACTAAAAGAGGTGCTCCTCATTATGGTTTTTTTACATTCTTAATGTTAATATTTTTTCAGTCCTGGGCAACTAACTAGTTGTGAGGATAATCAAAGAGTTACATAGCCATCAGCTGAATGAAGGGCCTACCAAACTACAAAAGCTGGTTGCAGACTATTTACATACCTAATGACTCTCATTTTCTTTGTTATGTGGTTACAAAAGAGCTAAAAAGGGTTGGTTTTTTTTTAGACTGGTTCTCCCTTTGCTTGTCAAATAATTTTTCTTCTGAAGACATGTGTTTCTTTTCAGGCAAATAAGTAATCTGAAGACAAAATTTCTTTCAGAAAGCTGACTGATGCGATGGACTACTTGAAAAATGCTCAGAGAACAGATGCAATCTACTAAGAACACAAACTATGCATACTACAGGTCTGGCCCTCATATTTGGGGCTGGAAGCCTGTCACTTCTCATATTCATTTCTCAAATATTTGTCAACTTACATACATGTTCTTCATATATCCACCTACCTAGATTCTGTAAATATTTTACTGAAGTTAGAGTCTTTTACAATCTGTGGACAAAGACTAGAAAAGCTAAGGTTATTGCTTCATTGCAGCTTTCCAAAGATGACAGCATGCAAGAGGCAAAAAACCTTGTTGCTTGTCTCTGAATGTAGTTTCTGAGTCCAGCAAGATTATAGAGCAGATCTTTATCAAGCAGCAAGCTAGAAATACTGTCCACATGCAATGCCAGGACACTGAAAGTATATAGTCCTTGTAAAGACATATAGGGTTATAGCAGCTTCTTATTTCAGTAACTTTGTCATATTTTAAAAATTAATTATCTTTCCTAATCAAGAGAATATGGCTCCAGTCATCATTTAAATGCTGCAATGACAGTGAAGCCAGGGGAATCTTCCTAAAGTCAGCACCTGACACATCAAGTCTAAAATTAAAATGGCTTACTACCAACAAAAAAGGCAAACCTTTTCTGACAGATCTTGTGTGTTCTGAAACTAGTATAACTGCACTGAACTGGATAATGAAAGAAGTTAGCTAAGCTCCACAGTGAACAGTGATTAATAATGAAATATCAAAAAGTGCAAACCAAAAAAGTTCAATTTGATAATGCTATTAGCAGTAAGAAAAATGAGGTGTGTAGATGCAATTTATTGTCAACACCATCCTAGGAACTGCTAGAACAGCAATGTAAAACACGCATCTTTAAATGACATTACAGTGCCACTACCCTAAATTACTGCTAGTGGGTTCAGGATAGAGCAAAACATCCAAGCAAACATAGTGGTTACCCACTCATAACATGGAAATGTCCAGGGAAACAAAAATAAATCTTTGTGAGGGTTAACAATAAAACATACATTATTTTTAACTTTTAGGTCATCTGAACCTTTTTGTTACATCTCTGAACAGAAGTGAGCTCCAATCTGATTTAAAGGACAGATTTTGTGAGAGACTTCTTTTTCTGTAAGAGAAAACAATGTCTGCAGTCAACATACTTTTCTGCATATGCAGATGTGACCCTGGTCCTTTCAGAAAGCTGGTCCTTTCAGGAACAGCACTTTACTCCATCAAATATGCATTTTTAAAGCATTTTGCTACCTGCTCTGAATCTTGACTTCAGAAAACTGGCAGCTTTCCAGAAATTTAAAACAGTAAAACCATGCATGATGAATCATTAAGAATATCATAAAATACTAGTTCATAAAAAAAAGGCTAATAGGTTTCAGAAAAAAATTATATCCAATTTTCTGTGCATGTGTATCATAAATCACCTGCACTGAGAATGCTGACAGGAGACTTCCTGGGTCAAGATAAACGCAGTTTACTTAAGAAAAGCAAAGGCTAGAAAAGAAAGCAAAGGCAAATTAAAAAAATACATTCTTTACCTTCCATCAGCAGGCAATGTGTAGCCACTTCCTGAGCAGCAGGGCTTCACTACGTGTAGCAGTTGTTTTGGAAGACATACACCTTAATAATGAATCCACTCCTGGCTCCTTCCTCCTAGCTTTTATTCCTGAGCACAGTGGCATATGGTATGAACTATCCCTTTTGTTAGATTGGATATGCTATCCTGACTATATCCCCTCCCAAAGTCTGGACCACCCCTACCTTCCTGGCCTTTTGAGGGATGGCAATGGGCTGGAGGGATAGCACTGCTCAGCAGTGGCCAGAACACTGGTGTGTTAATAACATTGTTCTGGTTGCAGATGGCTGCTATGGAGAAAGCTAACTCCATCCCAGACAAACACTGTATAATAAAATGCACCAATCTGCAAGACATTAATTTTCTTCCATTTCCTTTCGGGAACTGATCACGATATTACGTCATCACAATAAGCTGTATTATAAAACTAATTCTATTGTCCAGAATAACACTGGCCTAAAGACATTTATTCATTACCCTGTAATACTCGTCACAATAGCAAACCACTCAAGAATGTACTGTTGCATTTTAATTCTTCATTGATGATTTCCATATGGAATACTTTTGAATAGTTGACAGCATAACATATGAACACTGTAATGGGAGACTACTGCTGGTGAGCTACTGTATACATTCTTCTATTCCTTACAAAAAATCAGGTTTTAATGGCACTTGATAGAGCACAACTACAAAAATTGTTACATGACTATGAATAGATAGGTTGTTCTGTACACTAAAAAAGAGAAGTTAGGTTTCAAAATCCCAGGGATCTGACTCTATGTCAAACAATCATTTCTCTTCATTAAAGTTAACTGTAACCAAAAGGGAAAACAAAAACCATATTGGCTAAGTAAGTCTGCTTCTTATTTTCAGTTCTCTATTACTTTACCTTATACCATTCTGAATTACCAAATTTCACCTTCATTGTATGTTACCAGTAATTTCTCTTTTAGTGAGTGGAAAAAAAATGTAATAACCTTTCTTTGGCCTATTGGGCAGAGGCTATTTCTTTATTCCAGCCACGTCCCACCCCCCTCTTTTTCATACGAAGCCAGAATTAAGTTCCTTTAACTTACTTCTTCTACCAGAAGCTCTTAAAAAAAACTTCAATAGAGTTCCATCTTCATTACCTGCATTTTCATTTAAAACTGCTCTATACGAGTAGGGATTTTGTAAATAGATCTGATATAGCCACAAAAAGAAATGCATGCAGCATTTCAGGAATGCAAACACATCCAGCACTCCAAAGCCCATTTCGCTTTTCTTCACTATTTCATTTTGCTTAATTAAAGACATGATTCCTGTCTCTCAAATAATGCATTTTATATCCCGTAGCCATTATAGCTACAGCCTCCTACAACGATACCTCTTAACTGCATAAAAAGTAACCTGAAAAGCATTCATGACATCTACCAAGCTGGGATGTTCTCCAGAAAAGATACAATAGAGGCTTGTAATGTCAGTACTGACTCATGGTTTCTCAAGAGATGCATGCAGTCACTAGGATGTCCTCTTCAAAAGTCGGGTATTGTATGACAAGAAGCTTTAGATAAGTAGCTGTACATGCACCTTTAAGTATTTTAGTTCTACATGTCAATCACCTTAACAGCAAAGACATTCGGGAACTTGACTTTTATAATAAGAATAAAGCAGGAAAAACAAGTGAGAGGGAAGTGATTCATAGCCTTAAAATTAAATACTTATTAAAAGAGATATTAGAAATTATCCAGTATTTGAACAAGTCTCACTGCTTCTTTTCTCACACTGCCTTTGTCCCTTTTGAGCTTATGGCGGCAATCTTATCCTAGTATTAGAAAACTCCTTAAAACTTCCAACCAAAAAAAAATTAAAAAAAAAAAAATCACAGAATCAGATAATCGTTTTGGTTAAAAGGGACCTACTCAGATCACCCAGTCCAACCCACATGCTCAAGCAGTCAGCTAGTGAAGGCTACCCAGTATCCCATGCAGTCAGGTTCTGTTATCTCCAAGGACAGAGATTCCCACAACCTTTGTGGGCAACCTGTGCCGGCACATGATTACCTGCACAGTGTGAACAAAGCAAAACACACAAAAAAGAGTAAGACTGAAATCCAGTATTAGCTTAATTTCCCTTTTTTCCTGGAAATCAGACAGAAAGTTATTATTTTTTCTAAATAAAAGGAATGTGAAACTAACCTGATTCCATACAGACTCCAAACAGACTCATCTTCATCTTTTCCCAGCTGAATAGCTTGAATTTGTATTAACTTGCAAATAGTTTTTACTAAACCATGCACATTGCTGTTGACAAAAAAAACTGAGTTACTGTCAAGTCGGCAGCTACTTTAATTAATTCATACATAAGAGAAGGAATAAAATTAACCCTTGAGACCCGGAGTTCTACTTAAGGACCTCTTAACATATGCCCACACAGTTCTGGGCAAGTTGTGCATTTTATGTGTCTTTGTATTCCTTTTCACATAATGAACAAAGCAGCGAAGAGAATAATTAATGCATCAATTAAAACTTTTGATGGTTTGCTTCTACCATATATTACATGCATGGGAATACAAGGTAAACAGCACTTGTAACTGTCAAACCTTTACCATACTTGCTACCACCTGCAGACAGACTCTTTTCCATAAGGTGGTATGGCACGCCAGGGAACATCTAGAGAGTCCCACAGTGGATCTCCCCACCACTAAATGCTTACTTTTATAGTTCATATACAGGCAAAATACTATAACCTCTCTTCTGTGCTGGAAAGCACTGACCCAGATCAAAAGTGATAGAATATGCTTACATTTTCTCTCTCTTTCAGAAATGGACCACTTATAAGATGTGCCTGTAATCTTTAAAATGACTGGCTGTTGTGACACCTGGCTCTCAAAATACTGAAATCTGACAATACAAGAAGACATTGAGGTTTGACAGAACTCTGCCGTAAAGCAACTAACAGGAAGATGTGCTGCAGTCTTCTAAATCCCAATGAACCTAAACACAGTGAACCTAAAACAGAGTGGAGGAAGGAGATTTTTGGATGGGTGTAGAGGAGGGAGAGAGAGAACAATCTTTTAGATTCTTTACTAAGTTAGAAAGTCAGTTAAATGGGAATTTGCAAGAGTATTTCCCAGCTTCAATTGGATAACTGCAGCAAGGAGGAAAAACACAAACCATAAAACACTCAGTAAGAAAACAGTCTTTCCTGTTTTGAAATTCCAGTATTGCTGGTCCTAACTCCCAAGCAGGAAGTGGGAAGAGAAGAGAAGCTTTAGGCTTTGCACTCATCTCCTGAACACAAGCAACACAAAGTCATGTCATATGGCAAGGATTCCCCCCACTTAAGATTATAATAATCAATTGTTTCACAGGTTTTTCAGTAGATTGACTTGATTATTTATCCTTGTTCATTACTAGCACAGGCAGTGTTTTCCCATCGTCATCTACACAGAATGCTGGAAACCACTCTTAAAAACATGTGAAAATACACATGTATGTATCTACATATGTAAACGTATTTCCTATATATGTATAAACACACAAACATGCACATAAATATGATGTTTCACGCAGTTTAAACTCTTAAGGCATCAAAGGAAAACACTGAGTCTTAAGAGCCAGTTACAGTACAGTAATATATACAATGAGCAGGTATTGTGAACCACACAAGTTAACTCAGATAAACATGAGATCTTCATCTCTACCAAAATGTCTTTTCTAGCGTGCATAATCTGATACACTCGAGAAAATATAGTCCAGCAGGTGCACTTAGCCCCTGCAAAATTCACTGTAACAAAAGGAAGAGAAGCAAGAATACAGCATGAGTAGCCTTTGCCAATAAAATATACACCTAACTCCATTCAGCACTGAAAGTGCTTGGTGGTTGCAAATGCCTTTCTGCTAGCTGCCACTGCCTGCTGATTTTCATTTTTTTATTTTAGCGACACTGTGCACAGAGCACTGCAAAGCCACACAGATGAAAATTTGGCAGGGAACAGGATGATGGACTGCAGACTACAATTCTAAGTCAAGGTAAAAAAGAAGTATTAGCACTGAAAAGAGGCAATCTGAAATTGTCAATTTAATGAGCTCCTGAGACTACAGACATTTTAAGCCACAGATTTCTGTGGTTAGGCAACATAAACCCTGCTTTGCAACCCATAGTGTATGCTGTTTGAATTGTAGCAGCTTTGGGGAGGAGGGGGTGGCAATGGGAAAGAAGCCAAAAATACATAAAAGGTTACTGCGTAATTTGCCAGCATTTAGTATAGCAATCAGTCATGCGTTTGTTTCACACGTGAAAAAAAATTTTAAAAAGAATCGAAGTACAGTGCAGAAATGGGGCAGATCATAGTCCTTTCAACATGTAACTCTGATTTTGTTTTTAAGGTTAACTTAATCCTAAATATCCCATTTTACACTTTTTATTTTCTGAAGTACAAAGCTGTATTAACATTTTATAACCTTATAAACTGTGGATACTGTAACTTCAAATTTTTTAGTCTGCAAGCCACAGCTAATAAAAATTTTACTCCACCTTATGCCAGAGGACAGTTTCTCATAGCCTTAGCACAGGTACTTTTACTAATTCGTTAACAATGCAGACTCCTCCTGATGCCTTAGATTTTAGCTTTTATATTTTGCAAATTCTGTATTCTCTGTATTCCTAGTGTATAACTTTGAACTGTCTTGAAGCCTGTTAACTGCTGTTCTCTCATGCTAAGATAGACATAACAAAGCCTCTCCGGGCTTGCTCTTCAAGGACACTCAGACTGTCCTAGGCCCAAAATGTGTAAACCAGCATCTTGAGAAGGGGGGCAAGTTGGGGGGGCAGTTACCTTATTAGCTAAAGTTTAATTGGCGAATTTATGCTGATATGCAAATGGACCAAACCCGTAACAGGGGCAAGAACTCGTGACCTGTCATCCATCTTGGGGTCCATTCTCCACAGGGTGTACCTCTGAAGACCCTTCGAATAAATACCTGCCTTTATTCCCTTACTCTTTGTCTAGTCTCTGTTTTTTTAGGTAGCCACTTCAAGGCATCACTCCCTTAAGCCCAAAATGCCCCAAAATTTCCTCATTTGGAGGACAGTGGTTTGCAGAGATTACCCATGTTATAAAAATGTATTTCCAAAACCTCTTCTAGGAAGCCGTAGTCATGTATTGCAAACCCAGCACAGAATTAGCATCAGCACAGCAAGATTCTAGCTTTAAATGAGCAAGTCACAAGGTTAGAAAAAATTTTTAAGCATTTCACTAGTTTACTCAAACCTAAGCTCACCTTTGGCTCAGACTGAATATGAGAAACCTTAGTGTAAAACTGATTATGTGAAGGTGAGAAGGGGTGAAAAACATGTCTTGAATAGCACGGTTCTCACAACCTTGGTGCTGAGTCCACCAGCATAATGTATCACAAACATAGCTCTAAATAGCTGGTTTGGCTAAAAACAACTCTACCAGTCTCTAGCAAGAGAATGACACAGCTTGGTGCACAAATACACTTAGCAGTCAAAAGGGAACTTTATAAGGTTGGTAAATTTGAATGTAAATCTCCTCCCAATCATCATTTGACTTCCTATTTCTAAATGTTATGCACAGTGCCTCTTTCCCTCACAACTGCATTTTCTCAGTATGTTGGATAAGCAGTCTAGGTCTAAAGACCACCGCAAGATGTAAGCATTCTATTTGCGGACTTGCGTAGGAGGAAGTAGCTTAAAGTAAAGTGATTTCTTCCTCAGCAGACAAGGAAACAAATTGCAGCATTCCTGCTCCCAACACACATTCTTATAGTGACTTTATTTGAGCAACCAGTTTTTTGACAGACTGATGAAGTTATTTTCCCCTGTGCTGGTTTTGGCTGGGGTAGAGTTAATTTTCTTCACAGTGCCTGGTATGGAGGTATGATTTAGATTTGTGCTGAACACGGGGTTGATACAGAGATGTTTTTGTTATTGCTGGGAAGGGCTTACAAACAGCCAAGGCCTTTTCTGCTTTTCATGTTGCCACACTGGGGAGGAAGTTGAGGGTGCTTGGCAGGTTGGGAGAAGACAGAGCAGGGACAGGTGACCCAAACTGACCAGAAGAATACTCCAGACCATATAACATCATGCTCAGTATATAAAGTGGATGGAAAGAAGAGGGGGTGTTTGGATTGATGGCATTTGTCTTCCCAAGTCACCAGTACATGTGATGGGGGCCCCTGCTCTCCTGGATATGGCTGAAAACCTGCCTGCCCATGAGAACCAGTTAATTAATTTCATGTTTTGCTTTGCTTGTGTGCACAGCTTTCGCTTTCTCTGTTAAACTTTCTTTATTTCAACTCACAAGTTTTCTACCTTTTACCCTCTCCCTAATCCTACTGGTAGGGGAGTGAGTGAGCAGGTGCATGAGGCTTGGCTGCTGCCTGGTGTTAAACGATGACATAATCCCCCATAATGGAAGAGTCTGTCATTTTCTTTCCCTTTCTACGACAGGGGCAACAAAACTAAGCAGTTCATTGGCTTCTGAAGTTCTACAGTTCAAAGCTCAGAGCAATAGTCTGAACTACTAACAATTTCAGCTTACATCCACAGAATACTCTAAGAGTTCTTATGTCAGACCCGCATTGTCACATTGCAAAGGCAAAAGCAACACCCTTCAGCAGAGTGGCAGGGCAGCAGCAGTCCTTAATTGCCACAGTGTATCTGAAGATACTGACACAGAACTTCTCTTCCTCTGTACTTGTAAGGGAAAAGCAATGACTGATAACCAGCTGACAAAAATCAGGCAACCAAACACTACCTTGCTGAGGGAATTAGGTTGAGAGCTCCGTGAAGAACATAGTCAAGCTCAGCATGTTTCTCCACTACAAGTGCCACCAAGCCCTCACAGCACGCTGTTCGCAAGGCAACATTCTCACTGCAGCACTTCTCCCAAAGCAGGTTCAGAGCAGGAGTCTGAAGGCAAAAGCATGGGACACAAGTAATGAGAAGGCTCACACTGATTTATCTTCATTCATCTCAAACACACTTTTAAATAAAAAACAGCTCAACGGCTTCTCCTGAAGCCTTAGGGAGCACAAGAGGAACCTGGGTTACAGATTCTATTCCTGAGAAAGGTCTTTGCAGGGACAGCTCTCACTTTTTGTGCCCTCTGCTGTCGAGGCCCAAGATAGGGCACAGCACTTATTGTCTCTGACAAAAAGGTAACACAGATGAATTTTTCAACTGTGCCTATGCAGATAGAATCATGGAATGGTTTGTGTTGGAAGTGACCTTAAAGACCATTTAGTTCCAACTCCGGGCCATGGGCAGGGATGCTACTCACTGTCAGGCTGCCCAGGTCCCCATCCAACCTGACCTTGAACATATCCAGGGATGGGGTATCCACAGGCAGGTTATCATCAATTTCCTCATTTAAAAAATAAGGATGCAATTGGAGACAACTCAGAAACTGCCATAACAAGCTGTGTCTACAGCAAGATGTAGCACAGACATGTAAAGACAGGCGTACAAAGGGCTATCCAAAGGTAAGTCATTTTTACTGAACACGTGAAGTTCTATTTGCTAGTAAGCATGAAGATTTGGCAGTAATCATCAAAACTTGTGCTTGTTTCCATGGTAAATTAGTATTCACAGGTTAGTTTGCTGACTTTGTGACTTACAAAGGAAGAACAAGGAAGGTTTTAAAACAACCGAACACGGCAAAATGCTCTTGAATATAAAGGGAGTCTGCAACGTCTAACCAACACAATCTTCTGTTTCCTAGCATTTTAGAAGGTATTGCTGTATTTCAGTCTAGTACCTTCATATAAGCAGCATTAAAAGGAAAATATCAGCTTGTAGCTCAAAACAGAATGTAATTTGGGAACATGATTATGATCAGGACTGTGAAAGAGCTTCTGTTAGATAAACTACACACCTCCAGTACTCCCTCACATCAAAACTTAGCACTTTCCAGGTCTGGGTTTGTCAGGGTGAAGTCCTCAGACTGTGGAATAAAAATCCACAGATCATTTTCTGTTCATTTCTGGCTTTTGGGGAGAAAAAAAGAGAGGAGCAAATCCTAACTAACACCTTTCCCATTTGCTGTGACACTTGTAATTGCCAGCATTTCATATACCTCTCTGTGAACAAGACAAGCATTTAAGTGATCTTGACTCATTTACAATGCAAAGTATGCCTTTACATCCTGCTCTCTCCTAAAGAAATACAAGCTCTAGTTAGCTGATAAGAAATGTCACACCAATGCAGGTATGTGAAATGCCATACCTTTTGAAATTTTTATAGCAATGTAAACAAATTTCCAACTCAAGAGACAATGTCTCATCCTGTGGTACTTCACTCTCAGTAATGTAACTAAATTAAACTCTCTTAAACTGAACATAGCTAGATGTGGGTATTCTGCAGAATTAAGACTTCTGCCATTAAGTCTTCTAATGGAAGTAAAACTGCTCTTCTGATGCCAGAGTTTAACTGTTTCTACCTGCATGCCCAAACACATATCGATAACTACCTTATTTAACTTCTAGAATTGCACTAAAATTACACAGTGGAGAATGGGAAAACTTAGAAAAAACACACAGAATAATCACATAAGGATGAGAGAGGAGACAAAAGTGAAAAAATGCCACAGACCTGGTCAGAAGCCTGTTTGATCTTCTTCGAAGAAACATTTTCTTTCAGTATTGCAGCAATCAGATGGCCCACTGCCTAAAGAGAAAGAGAAATAAAAAACATACACAGATGCATGAAAAGAAATAAAATGAAAAGAAATAAGAAGAAATAAAAACCACGTGCATGATTTTCAAATTCTCCATCAAAAAGTCTTTACGATGTTGTTGCATATGATCATTTTATTATGATTTGAAATACCAACCTTACGGGTATTGAAGCTTAAATATGCTTTAGGATCAAAAATTTCCATAATGTTGACATGCTCACTTCTATTGTTATGCTGAGGCACAAAAGAAACAAACTTCCATAGGGCTCCACATAGGTCCAAAGGCCTCTTCATACAGGTACATAGGTATTTAGGAATTGCAGATATTTTAATGCAACAACTTCAATAAACATTTATAGCTCCACTGCTGCATAGATCCCCATGTCCTTAAAAGCACTAGTAATTACTAAATCCTGTACTATATGGGGAAGCAGAAGCAAGAGAGGAAGCAGAACACAGCAAATCTAAGCAACTTGCCCTAATTTTTGCATCACAAGTTTTGCCTTAAGCCCTTTGCATATCCCCTTATCACAGCTCCTGCCAGAAATGTTTCATTTACTTTAAACAGGGCATTTGACATTAACATTATTACTCTTTAAGCTATTCCGTGGCAGAAATCATTAACAAGTTTTAAATAGTCAGGGTCTTCAAAACAAAAAGCTTCTGTTCCCCAAAACAGCCCAGGTTTATTCTTTTGAGGTGAAGACTAAGCTCCTCATTCTATTTTAGTAGAAGTCAGATTTCCTCAAACTGCCTTTCAAAATCTAAATGTGAACTGAAATACACTCAAAGGCTTCAGGTTGTTTGATCTTAGGCTTTTATTTTCTGACTCATCTCTAATGACTTACTCTGTCTTGTTTCATAACTATTGATACTGTTACACAGAAAACCCATTCTGTGAAAAGACAGAAAGACATGTTTTCATAGTAACAGCACGAAAATGTTTCAGACTATCAAAGAGCCCAGAACGGCTGCTGCACATTCTCTTCTCCGGTAAAGACAGATCATTACTTTTGGAAAAAGTAAACCAGGCCAGCAAGGAATAAAAATAAAAATTAGCATTTCATTTTTGTTACTGTATAAAACGACAAGAACAGATTATTTTCAATGGTACAGAATTCCTTCTCCTTTAAAGATTTATTTCCACTTCATTTAGATACTAGCTGCTAACCTGTCATAACAAACTGAAATAAGAGCTTACATTTCTTGGAAAGACGGCACTTTAAACATTCCTAGACTACAAGGACTATGCTTTTCACAGGTAAGGATATGTACTCTATCTAACACATTTGACTTAAAAAGACAGGTTATTTGGAAATCCTACTCTTGAGGAAACAGAAGTAGGAAATGGGACCAAGTCAGACATTTATCTCTGTTTGTCTGCAGCTATCCTATCCCAAGAGCAACAGTGCACTCCCCAGGCAGATCAGATCTCTTTTAGTGCACTTACCAAGGGAAGCCCACATTATCTTTTCTTTTTCCTGTTTAAAAGGACCTTCAGAAGTTAATTCACACCTACATCCTTAAGACACTTCCATTACACAGGAAAAGGGGCTTATCAACAGAAACCTGGCTTTTGCAGTGACCTAGCTATACAGAAAAGTCAAAATGCAGATTAGGTCCCTGCATTTCTAGAACTTGATTAAGCAGTAAAACTTTATGACCTAAAAATCTATGCTCAAGTTCCTCACTTTTCTGATCGTGCGTAGATTATACACTCTGCAGAGCAGATGTCTTGGTTGGTCCCAGAAAGAGAAGACATCTCTCATTAAGTTGAATTCTGACGTGATTATAGTTTGACGATTACAGAATACTTTCCAGGGGTCACAGAATACAAGTGGAAACCATCAAAACAGCAAAAGCACAGGACAAAATCAACCAAAGCACATCAGTAGACCTTAATGATGTGCAGCTGTAGTGATGAGCCACGACATTTAAGCAATACAACAGTGTACCATGGGGACATTCTGCACTGAAGAAAAATGAACTGCTTCAAAGTTGTTGAGTCTTACTCATCAAGGCTAGTAATGATATAAACTCGTCCGCAGTGCAAGACACTTTGCTAGACCTTAGATGAACTCCAGCTTTCAGGGACAGGGCTTTTTCTCCCAAATGCCAAGTTGATGACAAGTGGACTTCTGCATCTCTCTTTCAAACCTAATTACTGTTAAACCAAGGTGAACTGACTGAAACGAAGAGGCAAGAGAGGCACCAGGTTGCACAGACTGCATTCCCATCAACTTATTTCACCAAACAAATCGGTACATATTTAATCCTAAATTCAAAACACGAGGAGGAAGAAAACAGGGAAATTAACAATGTACTTATAGCTAAAGAGATAAATTTTTAATACTGAAATGAGAAATGGTCAAAGCAAAGAAGGCCTATTTTTTAACCAGGGACTATTATTCCTATCACTCTTTCCTGTCCATTAAACATACTATGATAAACACTTCTTGTACATGAGAATTTCAGGTGAAAATGATGAGGAGCCAATGCATGGATGAGAAAATAAAGGGGGCTGAGCTGAGTTGCACACAGTTATCCCTTGATGACAGACAAGACTGCAGTAATTCATCAGTTCTCATCACAAAGGAAGAAACAGAGCAGTTCTATGAAGTATTGTGAAATATTTCAGTCCCACACATGGCATCTGGTAATTTCTGGCTTCTCCTGAGATCACAAGGTCACTAAAAAACACTTGGCCACACTCCAGCCTTCCAGTCATGGAAAGTTTCTGATTTTCCTGAAGAAACTTTATAGTGATGAGCAATTATGTCCCGTGTTTCGATTACACAGAGAGGGCAATTAGGATTTGATTGTGATTTAAGAATACCCTGTTTCTCTGGTTTTTCTGACTTTGGAAAAAAAAAACAGATAGGCAGATAGGCAGCAGCTGTTGGAACAAACATTTCCACAGACAACTTGATTTGTTTTAATGCTTTTAAAAAATTACCTGTGACTGAACAACTGCGTTAGGAAATTCAAATCGCTTCTTGATGTCATCCAACATTTTGGCTCTGTCATATGACACTAAATTTCACTCTGCAAGAGAGATTGAAAAAATATAGTTAGGACTAGGAAGGACAGCATGTTATTTTCTACAACCCGCTCCCCCCAAGATTTATGTTGTATTTAACAACAGATGCAAGGATTAAAGCATTTTCTTCACCCTCTGAAGTCTACCATATCACCTTGTCTTTCGGGCTTGAACCCAAAGAATGCTGAATACTCATGGTCCTGCACAAAGAATGGGTTATAGATGTTTCTTAAAGCTGCAACAAATATACCATTCCATATGGCACAGCATATGTGTACACTGACAGCATGTATTCTTGAGAGCATTTTAAGTATATTTCATTGACTTGAAAATGAGACAGCTCAAGAGGAGTGTTCAGTCTCTCAAACATGATTTAAAATGCAAAAATATCCAGAAACTTTCCATCATTTCATGCAAAACCAGAAGTAAAATAAACAAAAGACTAACCTGTAGACTGCAAATGGTAATGGTAGTTAGGGGCTGGAACACTTTAAGTGAAAACCTTCTCAGTAAATTGAAATATGCAGGTACTCAGAAGCACACACAAACCTACATTAAAGAAAAATTAGAAGCCAGTTTGTTGCACACCAATGAAACTGATGGCCACAGCAAATAGTTTACTATAAACTCACCTCCAGTCACTTGGAATAGCTTCCTTAAAAAACCAAAAACGCTAGTACTTGTTGAAAACCTAAGTGTAATCCTTTGCAATAAGCACTGAGGAAATATATACATGCACAGTACTCCAATTCCAAGACATTCTGTCAGTGTGATGCATTCAGAATCTTGCCATGTATTTTAAAAAGGATGGAATTCAAGCCTGGATACAAGCAAATACAGCATGTGCCACAAAAAATACCATCTGCAGCAGGAAAACTCAAAATTAATAGTTACATGAATAGATCAGTGAATACAAATTCCTCACAATTAAGCAGTGAGGTATTCCCATATACCTGTGGATTACATGTCTGAAAGTGCAGGAGAAAAAACCCAACACTGATGCCAGCATGGTTTTGTATAGTTTTAGAATAGATATAACTGCATTTTGAGACAATAGATGTCTGTACAATAAATGAACACACATTAAACTACAGCCGATACCTTGCTTTAAAAAACAAAACAAAACAAAAGATTGCTACAGCAAACAATTCCAGACATACCTAGATCTGTTGAGCATGGCTAATAACTCCAGCGGATCTAGATGAATCAACCTGTTTGTATATATAAGCCCAAGCCCCTTCAGTTCTACCCAACAAGGAGCAAAATGAGGTAAGGTTCCTTCCTGGGCAGTTTTGACACAAACACACTGAAATTATATTCTATCTCTCATCAGGCAATTTTTTTTTACCCACATTAAAAGGAAAAACTACTGCAGAGGATCATTATGAGCACAGAACATACTTTCAGTGTAAGCACAAATCAGCTATTCCAGACAGACTAGTAAGTCCATTGCCCTTGCATCAGACACAAATCCTAAATTTCTTTCTATCTAAACTAAACATCTACAGGATAGTTACAACGCAACAGCTGTGTCAGTGCAATAAAATGAATTTAAATACTACCTGAACAGTTCCTCAGTCTTCAGCATTCACCCCTAGCAAAGGCAACTGTGTATGCATATGGAATGCCTGTAAAGTTTACAGGAGACATGGATAATCGAGGCTGGCAGAGACCTAAAGACGTTTTTTGTTCAACCTCTTGTCCAAAGGAAGTTCAGACATGTGGTCAGACCAGGTTGCTCAAGACTTTACCCCAACAAGGCTTTGAAAACCTCACAAGATGAGGGAAGGCACCACTTTACTGAGCTGTCCTGACCGACAAAAGCTTTCTCTCCCTCACTAGTCTTTTTGCCATGAACTCCTGTGAAGTGCCTCCTTTCACCTCCCTCCCATTGGTGCCAGGGCTGCTACTGGGTACCACTGAAGCTGTCCCTCCTCCCAACTGAACCAGTCCTAGTAATCACAGCGTCTCCTCAAAGGGGAAGGGCCCAGCCCCATTACCTCAATGATCTCTGCTGAATTCAGTCTTTATGGTCAGTTTCTCTCCCTACACAGGGATCCAAAACTGGAAATGTCAATATGAGGTCTAAGGAGTTAGGGTTAGGGTTAGTGGAGGTGGACAAATCTCACCCTAACACAGCTCTCTCACACACCCTGGGCAAAGCCTGCCAGGGGCCACGGCCATCCCCACAGAACTGCTCCCCAGCCCATCCTGTAAGGGGTGGGCCAAGACAGGGCATTTGTCATTGCTGAAATTTCTGAGGTTCCTATCACCCTGTTCCTCTCCTCCACGCAGAGGGCAGCCCTGCCAGTAGGCACACATCCTACCTTTGACACAGGAATAGGGTGGGACACTGTGTTGAAAGCCTTGTTCAAGAGGAAGTAAATGACATCTATCCCTCCACTTGACTGCAAATCCGACTATTATTTATTAAAGGCAATCAGGTGGGTCAGGCATAATTTTTCCTCGGTAAATCCATACCCATGTGTATTATTCCTAGTAAGAATCACTGAATCAGACAGTTTAAGAACAAAGACTTCCAGAGCTCATCTAGTCCAATCCTCTCATCAAAACTGGTCTGAATAGATCATCTTCCTCTCTACCAAACTCAGTGAAGTCCTGAAAACCCACATGGATGGAAGTGGTGGAGTCACCATCCCTGGAAGCATTCAAGAAATGACTGGATGTGGCACTTTGGGATATTGTTTAGCTGACATAGTGGTTCTCAGTCAAATGCTGGATGTGATGATCTTGAAGGTCTTTTCCAGCCCCACAATTCTATGATTGTGGGTTCCTTCCACCTCAGGACATTCTATGATACACCATCAACCTTGGCTTGCTTAGTCAATGTAAATAAGTAACTGTGTAGGCTTGAGCTTGACTTACTGCAAGGTGGCCACCAAGTTGCTCTATCACTGCCCCCCCATGTGGAAAAGTGGTAAAAATATGATTAAGGGCTCATGACATAATGACAGGACGATCACTCAGCAATTACTGTTATGGGGAAAACTGAGTCAAATCAGGGAAATTTACATTTACTAATGAAATCTGAGTAGGATAATAAGAAATACAAAAAAATCTAGAAACACACTCCCCCCACTTTTCCCTTCTTCCTGGGTCAGCTTCACTCACTACCAACTTCTCTACCTCTTCCCCCTGAATGGAGTAGGGGCTGAGGAAATGAGGCCACAGTCACACTTTTCCCAGCTCCAGCATGGGATCCCAACCACAGTCTGCAGTTCTTCATGAACTGTTCCAGCATGAGTCCCTTCTACAGGGTGCAGTTCTTCAGGAACAGACTGCTCAAGTGTGGGTCCTAAGTCTTGCCAGAAAATCTCCTTCAGCTTGGGCTCTTGGAGCTGACTTCAGCTTCATGGAGACACTGGTCCTTTCAAGAGCCTGCTCCAGCATGGGCTCCTCTCCATGGAGTCACAGCCTCCTTTGGGCATCCAACTGCTCTGGCATGGGGTTCTCCACTGGCTGCAGGTGGACACCTGCTTCACCATGGACTTCCATGGGCTGCAAGGCACACAAGCTACTGTACCATGGTCTTCACCATGGGCTGCAGAGCAATATCTGCTCCAGCACCTGGAGCATCTCCTATCCCTCATTCTACACCTTGGTGACTCCAGGGCTGTTTCTCTCATATTTTCACTTTTCTTCTTGGGCTGCTGTTGTGTAGCAGTTTTTCACCTTCTTAAGCTTGTTATCCCTGAGGTGCTGCCACCGTCACTCACGGGCTTGGCCTTGCCCAGTGGCCGGTCCATTTGGAGCTGGCTGGCATTGGCTCTGTCAGACATGAGGAAAGGTTCTGGCAGCTTCTCACACAGGCCACCCCTGTAACCCCTCCGCTACCAAATCCTTGCCATGAAAATCTAATAAAGCATCCTAATGCTAAGAGGGACAAGCACTGCTAATTCAAGTGAACCAGAGAGGTGCTTTCACGGCACTACACCTTCAGATCCGGTTCAGTTCTCCAAAAGAAACTCCGTCAAGGTAAATTAAGCTAAATAACAGAAAATGATCGCAGGGAGCACTGAGACCACATTTCCCACATGTATTGCCTTTGGCGCCTTTTTAAGGACTCTCGATTCAAATCGGTGTTCCTATCAAGCCAGGAGCGAGAACAACCTGCACGCACCCTCACCGCTTGCCTGCCACACACGCAAACGTCTCAAAGCAACCAGCTTTAAATAAAAACGTCAAACAAACAACACCCCCTCACACAGGGCAGTAGCGGCAGCTGCTTTTACTTCGCTGCCGTCCTGACGCCGCGGATCGGTCCCGCCGCCCGCCCCGCCGCCCCCCGGGCCCCTCACCTCGGCCGGGCCGGGCTGGGCCGGGCTCGNGCGCGCATGCGCGGCGCCCGGCGCAGGCGCGGCAGCGGCGGAGGGGCTGCGGGAGGAGCAGAGCTCCCGGGACGGCGGCGGATGGTGAGGGAGCCGGTATCGATGCCCTGCACAGGAAAGAACGCAAACCTTTATCGGCTTCAGCGTTACCGCAGAGTGAGTGTCTTCAGCCTCTTCAATGCTTTGGCAGGCAGTCATCAGTAAGGTGCAGGGACATCAGGAAGACTCTGGACGTGAAGAATAAATGATTGTCTGGTTGCTGCATGTTACCACATAATCACGGAAACAATTAGGTTGGAAAACACCTCTAAGAACATCGACGGTGCAGCTCTCTCAAAGGCAAAAGAAGAGTTTAAGTCCAGTTCTGATGTATTTTGGTAACTTCTATGCTGCCAGCTGGTAACCACACATCTGAGATTGTACTCTCAATTAAGATTGTTAGTTTAACACAAAAGAGCACTTCTGTTCCGTAACATCAAAGCCACAGGCAACTTCTACGAGGCATGTATAACATAAGAATGGCTCTCAGTGAAAATATCTAAAGAAAAATTCACAAATAATTTGAAAGGAATTTGTTTGAAAATGGTTAGATTATTCTCTAAGGTTAGATTATTCTCTCTCAAGGTTATCTGCTGAGTTGGTTTGAGCTGAAAGCAATGGAATGCTGACAAATAAACAAAAATAAATGTAGACAAGTCTGTCTAGTATTTTTATCAGTTTTTTCACTGAAAAAGATCAGGGATATATTGTCTTCAGTTTCACCAGCTAAAGCCATAGGCGGTTTGTGGCATTCAAAGAGCCTTGCCACTGCCTGCATTGAATTGGTGGAAAAACATGCACTGCCACTTCCAAGAGCCACTAAAAGCCCATAAGTGACTCACTGTATTCTCTTGAGCTGCCTACATGTACAAAAGGAAGATCAGTCAGATCTCAGAGAACATGTAGACTGCTTGCTTTATCCATGACCTCTCTGCAGCAACTCTTTTCAAACAGCACACACAAGTATTTGTGACATGGCTTTCTTGGCCAGTACACTCTGGCCAAGATGGGCTCCCATGTCTGCTTGCTCCTGAAGTCTCATAAGATGAGGTAAAAGGACCTGTAGGAACCTTTCACAAGGATGTATTTCAGTCCATCTCTAGGTGACCATAGGTGACAACATGAATCCAAAGGCAGTGTTCAGTTTCCTCTGCCTATTCCATTCTTTCTGCTTCATCTAAGGACATCTTGCTATTGACAGGCTGGTTTGTTATTGATGTTTTGTGATTAGTAGTGAGCTATGAAGGGCCGTCACTCCA
>VXAZ01003477.1:0-34741 GCA_013399875.1 Gymnorhina tibicen
TGGGGGCGCAGCCGCGGCGGCACCGCCCAGCGCGGGCGGGCCCGCGGAGCGGTTCCGGGGCACGCGGCAGCGGCCGGGATGAGCTCGGAGCGGGGGAACGTGGCGCGCACGCGGCCCCAGCGCCACCAGAACGCGCGCGCCTTCAAGAACGACAAGTACGACACCAGCGCCCGGCGCAAGGTAGGCGGGGGCGGGCCCGGGCCGGCCCGGCGGGCGCGGGGCTGTCCCGGCGTTAGAAGCCACCCCTCTGGAGCCGCCGGAGCGGTGGGAAGGGTTTCTTGCCAAAGCATGGACAGGTCCTTCTACGGCCTCTGAAGCCATGCCCTGTCCCTGTGAGTCTGGTGCCAGGTCCTGAGAGGCTTCGGGATCGCAAACGAAGTCATGCGGCAGTGGATGCCGTTTTAGTGATGGAGATACCTCTGGCCTGGGTCCGCCCGCACCATACACAGTGCTGCTAAGAGAGAATCGTAACAAGACATTTCAGTCAGTTGTCACTGTAAGCAAATGTGTAGTGTAAAACTTGAATCATACTTATGACATGAAAGGACCTAGTTAAGCCAAAGAATTATTAAGAGGAAGACTGAAATAAAGCACTTACATTTGTGCAGTGAGTGCAGTAATTAAATGTTCCATGGCGCGTTATCCATTTGACTTCTTGAAAGGTGTTTGGTCTTCTCAAGGTTTGGGACTATGTGGTCATAATCAGACATCTTGATGTTTTCAGAGTTTAGTCTGAACAGCTTCCCCCCATCACACGTATAAATATCCACCTTCAATTTGCATACTTTTGAGACAACTTTAATGTGTACTTTAATTTCTTTTTTAAAGAAAGAGGCTGTTCTGATTAGTCACATAGAAAGGTGTCTGCAGCTAGTCTATCGGCACTTCTGCTACAAACGTTACCATCTTCACTCTGTTGTTTCAGAAGACTCTTTTCTCTTTTTTGGTTCCAAGTGAGGAAAGGGAAATGGTCTACAATATATTCTTGAAACACGCTCTGTGCTTGTAGTTTTGGTAACATAATACTGGGAGAGGGCTGAAGAACACGCAGTGTGTCTGAGCCATAACACCACCAAAGTGGGATGTTTCGTCTTGCAGGCTAAACCGAGAAGGTGAATAAGACAAAGGAGAAGATGAACAATCTAGGAGAGCTTATCTGGTGCTATTGGTGTCGTATCAATATCCCTTTAACTGAACCTGCTTGGGTTGTCAAAACAGCTGGGAGGAGGGAAACATAGTAGTAAGGTAAAGCCTGGATGCTAAAGAGCGAGGTTTGGGCTTTTTCTGGGTTTGTTTTGTTGGTTTTTTTAGTTGTTGTAGGACTGGTTCTGCAAGTTGAACCGGCTGCTTTCCTACTATTCTAAGCAGTGACAGTATTATTTGTTGTGTGAGTCACTGCATGACCTCTGATAGGAGGGTATTTTCTGCCTGGGTACAAACATACACACACAAAAATATTCTAGAGCGTTGGTCTATCAGAAAAGTTTTCAAAGAGAAGGTGAATCCTGGTACCAATTTTGTAACTGAAATAATCACTTTAATACCTGCATGGCTGTTTTTCTGTTTTTCTTCTCTTTAAAGATATTTTATATCCTGTAGAACTGACTACACAATATCATGCACTCAAATAAGTATTTTTTTTAATGTAGCCAAGGTTTGCTGTGGACATCAACTTGTCTCTTTTTTCTTTCGTTTCAAGTAAATGATTTCTTTTCTCTCTATGCCTGTCAATTCATGGAGAGGGCTGAGTGTGTGGAAGAAGCATCCTGAAGAGCGCACTTCCTACTCTGGGGTTAGATAATGTGTGGTAAGGGGAAAGGATGCATTCTTTTTTCTTATGGCATACTGTCATGTACAAATTCAAGTCCTAAGGTATTATCATATTTTTGTCATGATATTCCCCAATTAGGGTTCCCACTGAAACACTCTAAACCATGCACCACTCACTCACTCACTCACTCACCCCCTCCCCCCCCCACCTCTCTCCCTGACTAGCCCTGGACAGGAGAATTGGAGGCACAAAAGGCAAAGAATACAGGTTCAGATAAGGACAATTTACTGGAAACAGCAAATGAAATAAGAAAATGAACAGTAACAGCAACAAATCGATAACAGTGTAAAAGAGATGATTCACACACAAGTGTGAATTGCTCACTGTGTGGCATCCCTGGTGGTACTGGACCACACCATGCCGTGTCACCTGGAAGGGACTCCTACCCCCATTCCTGGAAAATGATGTGAGGTGGTATAGAATAACCTTTGTGTCCTAGCCCTGGCTCTCCTGGAAAAATTAACCCTGACTTGGCCAGAACCAGGACATGGATACGCAGGGGTCATTATAATGATGACTAGCCCCATTTCTTCTGTTTGTGAAATTTGTAAAGAAGTTAAACTAGCAAAGATAAACTGGTGATTAATGTCATAGTTTAGATATGGACTATTGCTGAATGATGACCATTTTGCATCTCTGTCTTTTGTAGTCCTGGATGATCAGATGTGTCATGGATGTTCAAGGTGTGATGAGGAAAAGGAAGAAATAGTAGAAATTGTATCACAGGGACTGATACAGGTGTGGGGCTTACTCCTTTCTACCTCTCATTAGCTCAGTATATCAAAAGAATGCTTAAAGATCCTCAAAGAGAGTGGATCTCCTGTAAATTATTGTTAAACATATGGGGGTGTTTGTATTTGGCCTGTCTATTGTTGTACACTGTCCAATGCAATACTATCTTGAAAGGATGCAAAATGCTTATCAGCTTAACATTTGGATCTTGCTGCTATTGTGCACTGCATTAGCAATGTTGAATATTTACTACAATAGCTTCAGGTTGTGCAGTGGGTGGAGTCGAGGTAGTTAATTATGTGTTATTGCTGTTTCTTTCAGTGAAGCAGTATCTGCAGAGGAAATTGATCTAATAGTATTTTGACTTTTCTCTGCTGGCAGTCATTATCTAGTTGGTTTGTGCTTTTTGAAATGTTTTATGCTCTTTATCTGACACTGACCGTGTCATCCATTTTCTAATCTTAAAGGCTACAGATCTGATTACTTGCAGAACATGCTAGAAGATCCATCTCTCGTTCCTCTAATGATCAGTCTTTACTACAGCATTACTACAGCATTGCTCTGAGATAGGCTTGTTGAGGTGAAACATCCTTGCAACAAAGTACACTGCCTCTCTACTGTATTTGGGAAGCAGCCTACAACAGTGCTGGAAGAGTTTGCATCTTAGGATGACCTGAACAAGGAATAGCCAGGACAGGGTAAGACATTGTCTTGTTAGTTATTGAATCTTGGAATTTGTTTATGGGTGTTTGGATTACATGGTATATTCCAGAATAGCTCTTTGCAGCACCGAGCTGAGGAATATACATTATGTTACGTGAATATACATTTTATGTAAAGTATATTACATAAGTCATCATGGAAGCTGCAGTAGTTCTAGAAATGAAAGCAAGTGTCATTCAATGAGAACATTTAGAATTCCATTCTAGTAAGATGGTAAACCACAAAGTGATTCATATTTACACTCAAATGACTGATTTGTTTCTCCATTTCTTTCCTTTCATTAAGTACACCCAAGATGATGGTTCAGATTTCCCTAAATTTTTGGGGGTTATTAACTCTGAACCTCAGCTTTACCACAGTGTTGATATCAGTTACTTTTTCAGCTGGGTGCCTGGATAAATCACTTGTTTTACTGGAAACACTGGTTGAGACTGTGGGAAAGCACTAGGAACAGAACAGCTGAATGTAGAGCTTAAATGCTGAGTCAGTAATCATGTTTTGAAGCACAGAAGGGAGATAGAGATAAACCAGAGGCCAACTGGAATTGTTAGATAACTATTGCAGTTTTTTTAGATTATGTTCTTGCTGCAACCTAGAGTAGCTTGGTATCAGGAAGTCTTGGAAGTCTGCTCTCTAGCCACTCCTGTTACTCTGGGTTCAGAAGTACATTCAGTCTTGGGTTGTAGCCTTTCATGTAGGGAGAATAGGAGCAAATATAACATCTGCTCTGGACTCTAACCCAGCTCTGGAGGTGGGGCGGACAGTGAGAGAAAGAATGTGTGGGTAGGTGCAGGAGGTGTGTCTGGTGTCTGTGTGGTTACGTGTCTTTGTTTATTTTCCATTCTATCTGGAGGAGATGGTGAGAGTCCTTCCAGTACTCTCTTAAATGCTATCCATATGTAGCTTAAATTTTGAAATACACTTGATGAGAAAATACCTGTAGAAAAAGGAATATCAAGTAATACTGATACAATATGTGAGCAAGCGAAGCTCTGTGTAATGTGTATAAGAACTCTGAAATCTGACATCTGGTAGCTCAGTTTCACATTTTTCAGTCTGCACTGACTTACTCTAACTGCTTTACAGTCATGCGCTGGAGGTCCTGTGGAGTTTTGTTTTTCTGAGAAGTTCAGTTGTTCAGAAATCCTGCGTTCATCCATGTGCTGCATTCATCCTTGCTGATTGAATCAGTGTCACCTGTGTTTCTGTTTCTAAACAGGAAAGTTTATGGGTGGCATTAACATTACACTCTTTAACAGCAGAACAGACCATTGATATGTGCTCAGTAGCAGGAATCTGCTTTTGATAGAGGAAATCAAAATACCCACAGGTTCACACATAATTAGAAGCTTTCAAACAGATGGCAAAGCTTCTTTGAAGCCCTGTCATTACATCTTGCCTGTGAGCGCTTTAATGCTAGTTTTAGCTAGGGATTATTTTGTCTGCCAAGTTAGTAGGTGTAGGTGCATTTGTTTACTTTCCTACATTCTGAACTGCTTTTGGCAGGTGGTTATGTGATTTAATATTAGGTTACATGAACAGAGGATGTTGAGTTGTTAATGTACAACTGACTGTGCATACAGTGTGCACATGAAATATTTTGTGGCTTCATACTTTAAGACTGTTCAGGTATGTCTGTATTGCATAACTGTAATTTCCCTGGAGAATGTATAGACATGCTGTAAGCACTGGATGAGTTGCACTTGTGCTTGGAGCAAAGTACACTAAAGAAAAGAGAGAGCTATTGACTAAAGGAGCATAAAAGAAAACCCCAGACAAACTGCTGCTATAGAAACGTAATCTAACATGTTGGAGTTGTTTTCACACCAAGAAATTAATTCCAGATCACAAGCACTACCTCCTGTTTGTGTGTGAGGGCCTACCTGCATAAAAGGTAGGTAGAAAAGTTGGAAAAGAATAATGAAGTTTACAAGCCTTGTTCAAGTCTTTGTGTGGGTCGTTGGGTTTTTTTATACCCTTCAGAGAAAGCAAGCTATTAAAAGGAAGGAAGGGCAAAAGGAAGAAAACATGAGTATGTGAAAGTTTGAACAATATAGAAAATATATTAAAAAGTAAATATTAATAGGAAAAGTAAGCACCAGAGGGGTTTCTTTTATTTTAGTAGTGACTTCCCCATTCTGACTGGGAACTGAGAAACAAGAAAAGTTTGTCTTCCAGTTTATTATGAGAACTTATCTCACATGTTTTTTAGCAATTTCAAAACTGAAAAAACAGATTATTCAAGTCTTCCAGTAGGGACAGCTTTCTTTACTTCTTTAAGTCTGCATTGCTTTTGAAAGTGGTATGTTAAGGGTTTTTTTGGCCAGAGGAAATGCTGAATTAAGTGTAAAAAACCACAGTAAATTAGAAACTTGTTTTAGTAATAGTAGCATTTAAATATCATGCTTCTTTTTTTTTTTCCCCTGAGCAAAATAAATCTAAAAGACAAACACAAGTTAAACTCTTTAACTGCTTTCTTTACATCAATCCATCATTCTCTATTGACTGTCTAAACCAACTGCCTGGTAGGGTTGTAGAGTCATAGTCTCTCTTGTATTCAGATGTGCTGAGCCAATGATGAATTACAATGCCCCTTGAATTATCAAAATTGAATAAAAAATACAGGAAATTGCTGAAGAGGAGGAAGATGCTGTATGTGTGCCCCTTAGAAGGAGGAAATTAGAACTTCAAAACTGTTGTCTTTCTTCTAGTTTGTGACCTTCTGAGCGGACGCAATGTGATTTCTTTATGAGTAGCTGTGTAAGATTTGTGGTCTTACCATGTTGAAAACTCCTGGCATCTTTATGCCTGGATCAGGATGCCTAATGTGATTTTTGACACACATAAATGTGATTATAGAATCATATAATGGTTTGGGTTGAAAGGGACCTTAAAGATCATCTAGTTCCAACCCGCCTGTCATGATCAGAGATACCTTCCTCTAGACCAGGTTGCTCAGAGCCCCATCAAGCCTGGCCATGAACACTACCAGGGGTGGGGCATCCTCAGCTTCGCTGGGCAACCTGTTCCAGTGCCTCACCATCCTCACAGTAAAGAATTTCTTCCTAAGATCTGATCTAAACCTGCACTCTTTGAGTTTGAAGCCATTCTCCCTCATCTTGTCACTACATCCTCTTGTAAAAGTCCCTCTCCAGCTCTCCTGTACCGCCCGTCAGGTACTGGGAGGTGCTCTAAGGTCTCCCTTCTCTTGTTCAGGCTGAACGGCCCCAGCTCTCAGCCTACCTTCTTAGGAGAGGTGCTCTAGTCCTGTGATCTGCTTGGTGGCCCTCCTTTGGACTTGTTCTGACATGTCCATGTCTTTCTTGTGTTGGGGGTCCCAGACCTGAATGCCTATGTGGTGTCTCACAAGAGCAATGTGAAGGGGAAATCCCCTCCCTTGCTCTGCTGGCCAGCTTTGTGGGCTGCAAGCGCACACTGCTGGCTCATGTTGAGCTTCTCATCCATCACCACCTTCAAAGTCCTTTTCCTCAGAGTACTCTCTGTCCATTCTCCACACACCACGTATTTGTGCTTGGGATTGCCACAACCCAGGTGCAGGACCTTGCACTTGGCTTTGTTGAACTTCATGAGGTTTGTACAGGTCCACCTCTCAAATGTGTCCAGGTCCCTCTGTACCAGTGTGTTGACTACATCATATAATGTCACTGGCAAACTTGCAGAGGGTACACTCAGTCCCACTGTCTAAATGCCTTCTCTGTGTCCTGGGTCACCAGGTCTTCTGTATCCTGTATTCCTTCTGAGAGGACCCATGTTTTCCCAAGTTTTTCTTTTATTGCTGAGGTACATGAAGAACCTTTTATTTCTTTCCCTTGATGTCCTTTGCCAGATTTATTTCTGCCAGTACTTAACTTTCCTAACCATCTCCCTGGCTCTTTGGACAATTTCTGTGTATTCCTCCTGAAGCATAGAGTTTAAAAATTAAGATTTTGGGCAAAAGTTAGCTTTGCTAAAACTAATCAAAATAGACTTAATAAGTAAATCCAGCGGGAGTTAATTAAGAAGTTAATGGTTAGTTAAAGAAGTAGGCCCGGAGTAAGCTTTGAAGATGTAGATAACTGATTGCTTGTCATTTTATATTTGTTCAGCTGTGCTTAGAATGAGAAACAGAAAACATTGATTAACTGATCTAAAGAAATGTAGACAATTACTAATTTATCTATTTGAAAACCTATTTAGAAGTAATGAAGAAGGTCTTGAAGATCCTCTAAGAGTGATGTGTATTGTCAAAAAACCAGGAGAGCAGAAAGGTCAGAACGAGGGAGATGAGTTTACTTCATCATTTGCAAATAAAAAGACAACTGACCCAATTTAAGAGAACAAACTGCGCATGCTTAATGGTTTTTCAGCTGATTACCATACGAAGCAGAGAATGGGAGGTGTCAATGTTATTAATATGTATTTCTATTTTGAATATTTAGGACTTTGGTAAATAAATAGACTCTGTGTTGCTTCGTGATTTTGTGCTACATACTTTGGGAATGATCCCACATAGTGCCTGGCACTGGAAATAAACATACACTTTCTAACTCTAAGGTGTTAGAGTGTCTTTGTCCGTTCTAGCTGGGTTTTGATATTAGATTATACCCATATTTTAATAAATCACTCCCAGGCTACTTTCCCCTGCGTATATCCTTTGTGAGCTACCTGTTTAAGGTTCTCCAGGGAGCTCCTTGTTCATTCATGTAGGTCTCTTGGTTTTCTTTCTTGATTTCCTCTTTGTAGGGATGCATTGTGCTTAAACCTGAAGGAGACAACCCTTCAATATCATCCAGCTCTCCTGGGCCACTCTTCCCTCCAGGGTTCCATCCCGTGGCACTCTACTAAGGAGATCCTTGAAGATGCCAAAGTCTGCTTTTTTTTAGTCCAGGGTGGTGATCTTCTTCCCACACTCCTCACTGCCCCAAGGACCTTAAAATCCACCGCTTCATGATCACTGCAGCCCAGGCTGCCCTTGAGCTTCACATTCACCAGCCTCTCCATGTTGGTGAGAACAAGGTCCAGCACAGCACCTCTCCTTGCTGGCTCTTCTATTGCTTGGAGAAGGCAGTTGTCATCAGTGTATGCTAGGAATCTCCTGGATTGCCTATGCCCTGCTGTACTGCTGCTTCATCATTGGCTTTTGGGATCGTCAGTGTTTCAGTTTGACTGAAAAAAGAAAAAGAAGAAAAAAGAAATGCATCACTGTGTGATCGTTGTGTGTTCTGGAGCCAGATGGTAAGAGTATGGGGATGGGAAAGAGCTTTGTAAAGCTCAGTTAATAATAACTGTGCCTATTTCCTTGTTTCAAGGCAAATATTTAGCAGAATTTGTAATAGGCTGCCTGTTTGATGAATTTTGTATTTGCTTCAGATGAGAGGTTTCTGAAGTAGTTTCTGTTTCATTCTTATACACTGGGAGTGCCACATGCAGTCCTGAGCACAGGCTCTTGCATTCCAAGTGCCTTAGGCGTCACTGAGCCAGCCCCTGCATCGTGCAGTGGCTCCTGACGCCAGCCCCAGCCAAAGATGCCGTTTTCATCCAGGAAGCCAGCTGCTTCTTTGGAAAGACAACCATCTGCCTTCAGCTTAAGCTACTGCAGTCGTTTGACGTTCTCTGGGTTCTGCCTTAGCAAAACTGAAAATAGCTGTGTTAATAAATCTATCCCCACCTGGAAAAACAAATTACAGTGTTAGTACCTTACTCCCCTCCTGCCTTAGCAATCAATGCAAGTCAAGACAGTGAGGGGGAACACTGGGAAGTTCAGGCTAATTTGCATGTTGTTAGAAGCTTATGTGGGTTATACCGCTTGGAGCCTTACTCTGTGCTGGTCAAGCACTGAAAAGAAGGCTTCTCTTTGAATTGCATGAGTTTTGAGAGACTGAACACAGACATTGCTCACAGCAGTTTGAATTGGAAGATACTGAATTGTGAGATATTGAATTGCCTGTAACAGATATCTGCTGAGAACTTACCAATGATTTTCTTCTCTCAGAAATTTTTCACATTAACAAATTGCTTTTACTTTTTGGAACATATATTTGTAGCACTACAGAACTACAGCTTTTTGTATTTAATATTCAAGCAGTATGCAAAACCTTGTTTGAGTGGTTTCTTAATATGCCAAGTCTGTATTTGATCATTTAGAAAATAATTTTCTTTTAACTGAAACAGCCAGAGAGCATCACACCTTCAGTTAACTGTACCATGGATATGTAAGTTTAATAAAAATACTGGATGTGTAAGTTTAATAAAAAAGGAGACAATGGAACACAAGTCCCAGAGTATAGTTTCACTTGAAAGTAGCATTTCCTCTGCCATATACATTTTTTTGAACAGACTAAGATACTGTATTTTTAAAGCTTGGCTTGCTTTTTTTTGTCTTCTGTATTGAAGTAGAGCTTGTGGAGTAGTAGGAAGCTCTTGTGGGTTACAAAAGCAGGAAATTACTTCAGAAGATTCTGTATTCATAGAATAACCTTTTTCAGTTTATTTGTGAAAGAGTAGCATAAACTGTAATCCAGATTAATACAGAATCACTCCTTTGAAGTATAGTAAGAAGTAGATGGGGTTTAAACGATTTTAATAATGCAATGTTGATATGGTAACCATTTTTAAACTACCTTAAAAATACATATTTTATTATATGCTTTTTTTAATTGTGAAATTTATATTTTAAATTTTTGAATGAATATGAAAATCCATGTGATAGAGAACATTACTGCAGGCCTTCTTAGATGGAGAAGAAATAAAATAAAAATAAAACAAATAAAATAAATAAATTTAGGTTGAGCATACAAGGGTGTTGCTTGTTATTTAAGGTAAGAGTGTGGTTTGGTACCACTTCCCATCTCAGAATATCTTCTCTTGTGCAAATACTACTGGCCAGTTGATATTTTATATTTCTGAGAAAGCACAAACTAAACACAAAATGTTGTAGGAGATAATAAGGTAAACTTTTCACTGTCTTGAAAATATACCATGGTTTAAATTACCATTTTAAGGATTTTATCTTAGATACAGAGAGCAAAAATATTTTTCATAAAAGAAGGCTAGGATTAGAGAGAGATTGAATAATTTGACTGCAAATATTGTGTGGATTCTACTTTATTGTTATCTGAGAAAAAATCCTGAGACTATTTAAACTATGTCGTATAGGGATAGTTTGAACAATAGTAAGCTACATGCTAAGTCTTGTAAGGTGTCTTCTTTGGACAAAAACTGTGTAATTGCTCATTTCTTCGTAAATCTATTTTCTAAAATGTCTAGAGATGAAAAGAATAAAATACGGACAGTAATAAATTATCAACAACATGATAACATAAAGAAGTACTACTATTAAGAATATTAAAATAATAATAATTAATAATAATAATGTAGTCTTTAACCTCAAGGTACTCTTTCCATTGAAGAAAATTGCTAGACATAAATGTATATGAAATGCTTAATGTTAATATCAAGCAAACATACTTATGATACTGTATTAATCATATGATGGGCAAAAATGTTTTCTAAGCAAGATTATACTCTTACAGGAGGAAGTTGTCAATGTATTTTTATTTTTATTTATTTATTCAGAAAATAAATGCTAAGCTTCATGATGGAGTGTGTCAACATTGCAAAGGTATCTTGGAGTGGAGAGTAAAATTCAGAAAGTACAAACTACTGACAAAACCTAAAAAATGGTGAGTGAAGATACTTTTTGTTAATTGTTGATCATGTAGTTTGTGAGCTTTTAGAAAATATTCTGGCTTAGGAAAACTCACAAAAGAAGCTGCTGTTATACAACATTTTTTCAAATTTGGAGTCTGCAATGACTATATAGGCAATGTTAATTTTCTAATTCATACGTCTTTTATCTTAAACTTTTGAAGAGAAGACACAGAGGAAAAGCAGTTGCTTCCCTCTTTGCTATTAAAACTGGTTGAACTGTGGACCTGTAAGTTTCCAAGTCTGTTAGTGTGTCCTCCTGAACAAAAAGTCAAACCTGAACCTGTTGCAACATGATTTTCTAAGTCTGTTTCAAGTCTGTGTTAGAGGGATCTGCACATCTCTTCACTCCTGTACTTCACTAATGTTTGCTATACATGCATTTCATTGCCTCTTAGCATGTTTGCTCCTTTTCTGTAAGAAATTATAATCCTAAGTAGTAAATGTTGGCATTGTTTGCTTACGGTTCTGTATTACTTGGTTTTGTATAACTGTATAACGAAGATGATAAATATTTTAACCTATCATAAACATATAAATTATTTTAGTTTTCTGAGGCAGATGCTCTCTGCTTCCTTCTTATTTGCTCAGTTGTAGAGGTCCTTACCTCCTGTGGTAGCAGACACAGCCAGTGTTTCAGCAACAAAACACTGAACTCAGAGAAACCACTGCTGGGCTGTGGTGCACGATACAGCCAGGTTTGCCACAGTAGCTTGCTCAGCATCTCAGTGTTGCTGTCAGCTACAAGCTTCTGAAATACTTAGGAAATGCTTGAAGAGGTTCTGCAAATGTGTGTGTGTGTGCAGTTCCCTGAGTTGATGGTGCATTTTATTTTGATTTTCAGTAGATCAAAAGGGAAGAAATGTTTATTCATGGTATATCCCCCACTTGTGTAAAGTTTTACTTTTTAATATGCAAACATATATGCAACAAGTATTTTGGTGTTAGTAATCAGTTTCACCCTTTCATGTAAAAAATAAATTATTAGGTAGAAGGCTTGCTGAATAAAAAATAAACATTCTGGGTTCTGTGCATCACAGATGAAGCTGGGTTTTGTATTTTTTTAACTCTTTCTCAAATAACTATGTGCATCCTGGTTTTTTCCCCAAAGGGAAGAAAGCAGGCAAAAACTCCATGTAAATCAGGGAAGCATTGGAGTAGAAAAAGTGACATTGTAGAACAGCAGCTTATAACAGAATATGTAATGTTTTCCTTCATGTTTTTGAATGAGGAAGCTGTGCTTCAGAGCATTCTAGCTTTACAGGAGATGGTTTCTAGACCAGCAGTGCAATGGCTGGGTGAGCTACTGTTCTGAAAGGACAAGACTATGAAAATTTTCAACAGATGAAGCTTCTGGGTGAAGTAAAAGCATAATAGATAGTAAAAATGTGACTATATAAAAAAAAGAATAAATTCTTTATATTGCAAGAGATGGGAATGGAGGACTTCTCTGTACTTAACTTATTTTTAGTTTTTTAACATCTTTGAAATTATGAGTACAGCCACAAGTTTTCCCTACCTTACTTCTATTTCAAGCAATTAATTATTAGAAGTTAAATTATTTTTTAAAAAAATATGTAAATCTGCCTTGCATTGGTAGTGCCCCTGTTTAGTATGACATGTCAGGGAAGAACTTTTGAGGGCATGAGAACCAATGAAATGAATTTCAAGACAGCAGCATTACATGGGGTATATTGTTCTGGGTTATGTTCTCCAGATATACAAGACTTTAGAAATGTCACCTGAATGTTAAGCCACAGCATTTCGGAAATTACTAGATCTACAGAGTTTTATCATATTTTTGAAAGGAATAGCCCAAACCTTGTACCTTATTAGGCTGGGTTTGTTGACAATATTGTCCCATGCAGGCTTGTGTTCACAGAAAACGAAGTCTAGCACTGACTCAGTTTATAGTCTGAGAAGTTCAAGAGGAAGTCATTGCAGTGTTTGAGCTGAAAGCTTTTTATTTGTAAAATCCGTGTACTTTTTTATGCCATATGCTACTTTTATCATTAAACCAGAAATTATGCAATTTTTAAAGTAAAAGCTACCTACTGAATGGAATGGAAATGTTTGTTTTGTCAAATATAAAAATCTTGATTTAATGTTTTCTTTTTCAGTACTTGTTTTAATAATTCTTCCTGGAAAAGTAAGGGAGGGGGGTGAACAGCAATGATTTTGATAGTGCTACTTGATAAAACACCAAGTGTTTCATTTGAAACTGGCTTAAAACGTGTTGTGCCTTTTTTGTGGAGTGTGTCTATATTGTATTTGAACATAGAATGTTTAATAAGTGTCCACAATATTTTTTTAATCATGTTTTCACAGTGTGAAGTGCCTCCAGAAGACTGTAAAAGATCCTTATCATATTATTTGTCGACCATGTGCTGGTAAACTAGAAATTTGTGCTAAATGTGGGAAACAAGAAGAAATAGTAATTCCGTAAGTAGCTCATAGGCTACATAGTTTCAGTCCTGCACTGTTTATTCCCCTTGTAATAAACCTTGTTTGGAAACTGCTGAGAAGGTGTTGTGCTTTATGCCATATTCTCAATAATCCCAACAGGAATCAGTGAGAGTCATTTTCCTCACTTTCTTCAGTTCAGAAGCTAGGGGTGAAATGATTATTGATGTTAGTGGGGCTGAGCCAGAAAAAAGTCCTACTTGGATAAGACATTTTAACACCAAAGGGTAAATTGTATATCTTCCTTAAGAACAAAGCACTTCAAAACAGGTCTTGGTGTAGAGCATCATAAAATATGCATTTACTGTTTGCATTTTGTCTGCCACTTGACAATTCAGTTACTAGCGAACAGAAGAACTAAGCAAGGACTGATATTGAGCACAGTTACCGCAGTATATTTAGCAAGCTTTTGGCTTTTTTTATTCTTTTATTAGAGTTCTCTCTTTATTGAGCATGATACATAAAACAGTAATTTACTAGTTTCTGACAATTATCCGGTAGTTGCTTACTTGGTCAAGCTGTTCAAATATTTTTCTTTCTTCACAGTCTCTTCTGTACTAAATACTCTACCATATACCTTACTGTGTTTTATGTCCTTCCTATTCAGTGTGAAGTAACTTTAGGGACTTTTATTGCCTCTCTCCTCCTCCTTCCCACCTCCTGCCATCTTCCGTCCTATATTGTGATGGAATGATGGGAGAATATTCTATCTTCCATCCCATTCTTGTTTAAATTCCAGAAGTGGGTGGTGATAACTTCTCTCTTGCTTTCTACAGGATTGATAAAGGACAAGGCAGAACTGAGAGTGAGACTACTAAAAATGGCCAAGAGAGCAGTAAATTGAAGGATGAGCTGGATTTTGATACAAATTTCAGTAGTGCAGACAGTGATGAAGATTCTGATGTGCTTGAAGAACGATTTAAAAGTATGAATTTTGAAACTACAGAGATCTAAAAGTTTGTGTTTGTACAAGAGATGATATGCAATCAAATATGGTAAACCAGTGTTTGCCTTAAACTGCTTGGAACCCTGATTTGATATCTAAGGTCCTTGTATGGAAATGTTGGCACTGTGTATGATGATGCTTGTGGGAATTTGTATTAATAAACATTTCTGTGTATTAGGAACAGAATTTCTTTGAAAAGAAATTCTATCTGTAAACAGTTATTTATTTCATACATGTAACAACTTCCTGTTTAATGGAATAAAGCCTCTTTGTGTAATTGTGCGAAACTCAATATTATGTGACCATCGGAAGTATTATTGCTACTCGGAAATCTACATGAAAGTCTAGAATAAACACAGCCTTGTCATAAAACGGAAGAGTTAAACCAGTTGTAATGGTTTTCTGAAGGAAGAACTTTTAACATTCTGTCAGTGAGTTTCCAGATGGGGTCTTACCCTTATACCTGGGGGCTTTTGTTGTTTTTTTTTTCCTCAAAAAAGAAACAAGGCTGTAAATGCTATCACCAATACAGTTCATGAACAGTTAATGCTTATTTACCATATATGAGTATGCATTACAGATTTGTATCCTTGTTGCTACCAATGTTTTGTAAAAAAAAAATCCTGCAGACTGTTTAGAATTTCTCATGACTGGTCTCACACTTTCTTTTCATTTTCGGCATTCAGAGGTTCATCTGGATCTGATGTAGTTTTCTCTGATATGAGAAGACTTGCATAGTGGAGTGATGCTTAGAGAGTTACTCCCTTCCCAGTTTCTATTCCAGTGTTGATTAGGCTGTACAAAGAACTTAACTGAAGTTGCAGTAACTGTCTTTATGGGATTCAAGATGGTTTGATTTCTTCTGTACTATCTTCTTCCTCTCTACATGTAACTGACAGTATATATATATATACATTAACCTGTGACAGTATGCTATGTCACATCTGCTTTGGTGCTTTGCCTGAATTGCAGTAGTGAGCATGGAAAAATTGGATTCTCAAACTATGTTTTTTAAATGCTCTGTGAGGAAATTCAGCTCTGAGATTGTTACTCATCCCTGCCCTGGCATGAAGGAAATACTGAAACTTAGTCCTTTGGGTGCAGATAGGTGCACCCCCCCCCATGTCTGTCCTGTGAAGCTGGAAAACACCAAGATGTGTTTAGTGGCGGAAAAGGAGGTTGTCAGGTGTGTTCAGAAGTATGGATCTGGAGGTCATGTTTCAGTGACAGATAAGCCCTCCCAACAGGACAGCAGTGACATCTGACTTAGTGTCACATATGTTGTCCTGCCAGTTGACGTCAACAAGGGCAGAGTAAACAAGGAATATCCCATGCACACGCTGCAGATGACCAGGTAGTAGGGCAGGTAGAGGGAAGTTTATAAGTAATCTGGATTTAGCTTCAGAAAGGGTATCTCTGAAGGGGAAACCATGACTGTCACCAAAAGTGAACTTGGCTTTTGAAAGTGACATACGTATGGGAAATATTCTTCCACTTGGAAAAAATTACAATGGCCTAGTCCTTTGTCAAAAGGTGAGAGGAAATCCTGGAATGGTAGGAAAACATGTCATGGAACTAGCAGGAGCTATATAATGAGAAAATAAGGGGAAGAATTCTCTTCTCATAGTAGTGACACTATCTGTCAGTACCAGGAGCGAGCAGAGTGACAGATAAACGATGTCTTGCAACACAGTATCAAAATGTTTGTACAGAGGGAAAGTCCTCTGAAGTCTTGTGTCGCTCCTAATGCTCTGTTCAGAGTTGGTACTAGAGCTGATGAAACTGCTGTGGGTGAGCACAGCTGCAGTGGCAGCTGGCTGGTGTTAACCCAGCCTACCTGAAGACAGTTTTTGGTTCTGGCAAGCCTTCTGTCTTCGGTTGTCACTGTGGCTGAAGGATATACTGCTGGAAATCATTTCTGCAACACCGTTTAACACGGTGGTTGTGAGTCAGCTTGCAAAATAGCAGCTTTGCAAGGGAAAAGGGGTTTGCATTTTACTGAAGGCACTTCTAACATGAATAAAAGGAACAACTGTAATTTTCTTGTTTAATTTTGACTGAAGTTAGGATATATTTGGAACTGTATTATAAGTCAGACTAAAAGAGCTCTGAATGTCAAGGGTTTTTGTTTCTTTTTGAGGAACTTATTGAACAGAGGATTATGCAGTGGTAGGACCCCTTTAAATGCTGATCTTCAGTAAAATACACAGATGATAATATTTTTTAAAAATATTTTTATATATTTTTAAAATATTTTTGAGAAAATCTTCAGGGTAGTCATATGAATGGAATGATTTTTAGAGTTTTTAATTGAGATTTTGAAAGCTTTCTAGCCCTTCTTTCACAAATAATAATTTGTGTTTATAAACATCAAAAAAAAGGAAATAAAAATACCCCAGTGCCTGCAGGGTATTGAGATGCAGTTTAAACAGTATGACTGATCAAGGGATTCAGGATTTGTCTGGGCCTTGCAGTGCCTCACCAAATACATTACCGAAGAAGAAAATGATAGATGTTAATAATTAGTCATCTGAAGAATAATTGATGCATCACAAGTGATGCAGTGATGTTGCTGACAGTTGAGTTCCTGTTACCAGATTACCCCTAGGAGTGTCGTTTGGCATGACTCAACACTGAAGTAATGAATGAGATAGTGGACTGCCGGTATGTGTGAGGCAGGCATGCCGGATGATTCTTACTCCACAAGGGGAAACGCTCATCATTGGCTGGAGCTGTCAGAACTCGTCATTGTTGACTTGCACACATTTCTGGAAATCAAATTCCCATGTATAAGGATTTCTTAAGACAACCTGGATTCATTGCAGTATGAGGAGAGTCTGGTATGGACATGGTGCTACCTCCTAGCATAATTCCTTAAGACTTCTCTGTCAAAGTTCACAGGCATCTCTGAGACATCCTGTCATCAAATGTTTTGAATGATCAGATGATGCAAAAAACATTGCCCAATAATTTCCTTCCAGTTTTGCATGGGCTGGGCTCTTCTATTCTTGTCTTGGCTACTGATTAATCTGTATTCCTCTAAAATACTGAAATAATACCAGCCTCTGAAGGTTTATAGGACTACTGGTTAATTAAGAAAAGTACAGCTTGTTTTCTCCCTATAATGGGCATGTACTTGGATGTTGAGATGCAAATCATAGCATTAGCAAGGAAAATAGAAGAAAATATAGCAGGTCATCAAATGTGAGCCACCTTGTAAACCTTTAGCCCTATAATTACGTATGTTTTCTTTGTTTAGGAGTTCTCATAAGTAAACGTATGCTGGTAGAAAATGTGAAATTAAGTGCTTATTGGAAGCATCAGCCTGACTTACAAAGTTGATGAGGAAAGCTTTGTAAGTGACATGGAGAGACATTTTTAATTGTCAGATGTTAAGGGAGCTGCTCATGCAGACTGCCAGCATCTCACTTAATTCTCCTGCCTACCTTTTATCTGAAAGCTAATACAATTCAAAACTCTTTGTGAAAAAGAAGGTATGAGCTCTGCGTACATGCTTATCACATATAGTGAATTTGTAAAGTAGGATTCCTAAGCTTTGAAACAGTTGAAGTGAGTTCTTTCAATGGATTGATAACACATTTGCAGACAAATTACCTGTAACAGACTAGAAATGAAATACTTGGTTTGTTTCAGATAGCAGACTTTTCTGTTGGAGACCCTAAAATAGTTAAGATGAAATCACATAGAAATTACCATTTTTTTTCCCCTGAAGCTGATGAGAGAACACCTGTTTGTAATAATAGGCGTAGTACTCGTAATTCAGTCATCGATAAGAAGCTTGAATTTGAGGATATGAAAACAGGAGCCAAAGGCATTAAGATTTTACCTGAATCTCTCCTTGCATTTGCCTCTGACATAACTTTAGAAACCCAAATTGAAAGGATCTGGAAACAAAAAAAGGATTATGCCTGTTATAGAATGGCAGCACTCACTTGAAACCTCTCTCTTTAGGACAGCTTGCATTTTTGAGCCTCAAGATTGTAGTATCTCTTCTTCTTGCACTTGGCTTGCAGTTTCCCTAATCTTATGTGAGCAAGTACGACACCATGTGTCAAAACTATCTATGAAAAGTATCCATAGTTTCCTTATTACTGTATGTATCAACAGTGAAACTTGTAGCATTATTGAATCAGTTGTAGCAAAGGTACATGTGTAACAGTTTGGGGGTTTTTTTGTTTTTCTCATAGGCTCTATCTCCTGACTATTGTGTTCCTTTTAGGGTTGTTTCGTATTCTTTTTCCACAGCCACTGCACTGTGGAAGTTGCTAGCCGGCATGAGAGCTGATAACAGCCTCTGACTGTCAGCAACAATGTATTACTCTGGGTTATTCCCAGCAGGTGGAACAGAATTGGTGGCAGAACTGTAAAACAAACTGCTCTGCTTTGTGGGTCCATGTTGGAGATGGACGGTGTGGGCTTCATCAGATACAGGGGAAGCTTCTACCAGCTGCTGAGAGAGAACAACTCCATGGCACCCCCACTACCAAAACCTTGCCATGCAAACCCAAAACAAAGTGGTAATGCTTGTGACATGTATGTGAAGTGAAATAAAGCCATGGGTCTTGGGGGAAAAAATGAAAAGGCCCTACAATATCTTTTATAGTATTAGAGAAATGCAGAATAATCCCAAACTTTCCATTTCCAAGGAATAATAAGCCCCATAAAACCAGACTACTTCTATTCTTTTTAGCAACAGCAGATTTACTCTTGCCTACATGACAAAGATTTTAAAAGTCTTTCTCTGAAAATGGATAATATCTCATTCTCAAAGGAAAATAACTCTTCAGTAGCATCTTAGTCTTTCTGACAATAAGTTAGTGATGGAACTCAGAATGGAACAAGCTTGTACCTGCATTACTTAGACAAAAGTCATAATACAATCTTTATGTTACAAAACTCTAATCTTATGCTTTTAAAAGATCACAAGGAATTTGTCTAGAAAATGTCTAGAAATACTCAAGCTGTATTGCCATAATCCTCCCACTACAGGAAATTGTTGCATTAAGGTTTAAGCCATCCCAAAACTATGCGACCAGAACCTCAGAGCTATGGTTTTTACTGTGTTTCAGCAGAAAATTTTCCTTTCTTTCCAGTTTTTGTACCATCTTGAGTTGCATTTGGGTATTAGTAGTTCTGACATTATGAACTCTCCTTTCAAGAAAGAATTGCATTTTGAATCACTACATCTGTAGTTGAATCACTACATCTAACCAGTTGCTTCTTTCTCATCCTCATGACGGCACCTGAGGTTTATGGAGACCAAGCACAGGTAGTCACTTTCTATGTTACTTAAAAAAATCACATTAGCAGCTGACTGGTTGTGAAAAAAGACCCCCACAATTGAAACTAAGCCAAACCAAAAATCTAAACAAAAACAAACAAACAGAACCAAAACCAAACAACAAAATCAACAGCACTCACCTAGGACACTGTCAGAATGAATCCTGTTGGGCATTCTTGTCCCTTGCCATTCCAGGTGTGTGGCAGTTTAGGCCTCTCTCTGGAGGCCAGAATTAAAAGTGTGCTCAACTTCCTTGCTAAGCAGAGATACTCTGTGTGCCGTTAATGAGAACAGAGTGTGTGGTCCTGAAGGAAGGATAATGTGTATGCTTTAGTCTTTAAATGGAGAGGACGGCCTCTGTCAAATCTCTGATGGTGTCAGGCAGGGTTGTCCAGCCAGGTTTGTCCAAAATGCCATTTAGAGGCAGAGGGTGGGGGGAAGGTGGGAAGAGGGAGAAGAGGGTGTGGCAGGAAACAACTTGTGAATATTGGAGTACAGAAGTTCACACAGCCTGCACCTGCCTCTCTTCATCTCTGCAGTCTTCAGCTGTCACTGTAATGTGCATGGAAATTAGTCCAAATAATAAACCTAGAGTGTTACCATAATTAGCCTGACAACAAGCCAGTGCTTCTTGCCCCCCAGCATGTCAAACTAGGTTTTTGGGAGGTTCCAAGGAATGAAATACCTTTTTGCTGTTTGAGATAGCTTAATTTCAGTTGAAATGAAAGCAATTTAAATGAGACATTATAACAGACAGTAACTATACTGTTCAGTACTTGTTCTCCTGGGGCCTTAATGGAAATGATCCAAAAAAAGAGTGGCTCAGATTAAGAATCCCATTCCTAGAACTGAAGTTAGACCTTCACAGTGAAAAAATATGGAGTTATCACTACTTTACCTTTGTAATTTGATAAGCTTTTTAATGAGATTTTGTTCGGATTTTTTTGTTTGGGGTTTTTTCGGGGGGAGGGGTGTGTTTTGATTTTCTTAATATTAAAGCAGTATACCATTAGTGACCCTGTTGAGTGTAGATCTGTTCTTCACAGAGCTACTGCTTTAATAGCCATAGCTCTGAGTTTTGTTAGTCTGCAACTGGGAACGTGCTGTGGCTCAACCCGAGCCAGCAATCAAGCCCCAGGCAGCCGCTCACTCACTGCCCCACCTGCAGGGCTGAGGGGAGAATCGGAACGGGAAAGGCCAGAAAACTCCTGGGGTGAGATAAAGACAATGTGATAAGGAAAGCAAAACTCACATGCACAAGCAAAGCAAAGTAAGGAATTAATTGGCTGCTCCCCACAGGAAGGCAGGTGTTCAGCCACCTCCAGGAGAGCAGGGCCCCATCACGTATGATGGTGACTTGGGAAGACAAGCACCATCACTCCAAATGTCCCCCCTTTCTCCTTCTTCTCACCACTCTGTACACTGAGCATGCTGATTTGGAATATCCCTTTGGTCAGTTTGGGTCACCCATTCTGGCTCTGTTTCCTCCCCGTCTCCCATGCACCCCTCCCTTACCACTGTGGCAGCACAAAGAGCAGAAAAGGCTTCGGCTCTGTGTAAGCTCTGCTGAGAAATAACAACCATCTCTGTGTTATGAACCCTGTGTTCAGCACAAACCCAAACCAGCCCCATGGCAGCCAATGTGAAGAAAATTAACTCTACCCCAGCTGAAACAAGGACAGAATGCTGAGCTCCTTCTTAAAGTTAAGCAATGTTACATGGGAGCTTAATTTACTGATCTTGAGTAAACTATATTGGTAGTTAAATACATTTTCCCTAACTGATTTGGCATCAAGAAAGTCCAGTGGGCTTCATGTTTGACATAATTTAATGAAGAATTGGGTTTGGGCTTTTTCCTTTGCGTTTTAATTTACAGGAGTGTTTTGCTATGTCATTGTAGACAGGGGCCCCAAATCTGTGCGACAGTAGTTGCTCCAGAGTATAAAGCATACATAAATTATCTAGAGTAGATGCACGAAGTCACAGAAGCTCCTTTTTCTCACGTAGTAAGTGTGGAACAAAGAAAGCAGTGCTGAAAAAAGCTCTGTGTTTGAAAGTGGAGCATTTGTTTGTCATTGCCAAGGTACAAGCCTTTCTGTTGCTGCTCTTACCGACGTCCTCACATTTATCTCTTGAAAAAGCTACCTGACAACACCAGGTGTCACTGTAACAAAGTGAAAAAGTTTGCTTGCAAGTTAGCTTCACGCTGCTCAGTGATACACCAGGCTGGCAATCTCAAAAGGGCTTGGTTTTCGTTCCCCAGAGCTGGCTGGACAGCTTTTATCTCAGACATGCAGCTCCCCTGATCTGTGCACTGAGCTGCCACCCAGACCATCTACACTTCTAGCAAGCTTCTGAGGGGAGGAGGCTGGGATCAAGGGCAGATACCTGAGCGGGAAATCCTGCATTTAATGTGAAGTTTGTTTTTAGGGAAAGCTTAAAAGGCCGTACTTCCCAGCCTGGCTAACCCACCAGCAGCTCCAGTAGCACAAGAAGGGAAGTGCTGAGTTTCCGAAAGTCAGAGCTACCGACCTCATACTGTTTGTTGGCCTCTTCTAATGTGAATATTTATGTAATTAGTACATACACACACAAATAAAAATAAAACAAAAACAAAACAAACAAGTGAACACTGCACAAACACAATAAATTACACAAATCGAACGATTACACATTGTTAGATTAAGCTCAGCTCATTAATTTCCTCAGAAGTCTTGGAAAATCTGGTCTAGAGTTGCTGAGAGAGAAAGAAGCCTGGAAATTAAGAAGTGTTGCCACCAAATGACTTTTAATCCAGAACTCTCATTTTCCACAGCAACTTCTCAGGAGCACCCCTGAGCTCCTAGTTGAGAGGACATGGAGGTGTGCAGCAGGACCAACACAATTTTTACTTTTCTGTTTAGGTAGCTGAAAACAAGACTTGATGGAAGAGAGTTCGTCTGCCTTCCCGTGATTAATTCCTTCTCAAAAATCACCAGCTCATTTACCATGATGGGCCAGCCATAAGTGGGGGCCAAATGCTCACACAGCTGCTTGCTCGCTTCCTTCTCCTGCAACATAGGAGAAGGTAGAAGAAAGGCAAGGAGACTGGTGAGGTAATTACAGTTTAATAGAGACAGCAAATAGAGACCCAACCCTGATCCTAGCCCTAAAAACAAAAAAATAAAGTAAAAAATGAGTGCTGTGGCAGTGCAAATCAAAAAGAGAAATTCACTTGTCACTTCCAGGAGCTGTTTATTTGCTACCAGAAGAGTAGGGCTTTGCCATGACTAACACCTGTGGGCTGCTGTGGAGAAAGTCAGCTCCATGTCACCCAGACCCAATACATTCGTGTACTGAATGTGCTTTCTGAATTGTTCCAGTGTCACAGCAAACTCATCTCCGAGTGCCAAAAATATAAATTATTGTAAAACTTTCAATACAGACCTTTGTTGACACACATTGAACAAATTTGTAAGAAACTATGTCAACATACACCTGAGGATCTATATGTACCAATCTAATGAAATGTTTGCCTCTCACTGAAGGTCACTGTGTTCACTAAGGGGTAAAATGCAGGACAAGCAGTTCTTTTCTTGAAAGAAAGATTTGAACCTGTATTTTAAAAAGAATTAATGCCTTCTTCATTAGTTAGCAATTTGAAGACCGTCAACAAAAAATACGTGTAAAATGCTGAATATCTAGGATTGAGTTATTTGCAGTAATTTGAGTTTGTGACCAGCAGCAGCATCTGAGTTTGTGGTTTGTCTTTTTGTCTTTTGGAGGTTCCTTAATCCCTCCACTTCATGAATAAGTGTGTGTGTTCTGGAGAAGATTGAGTTTGAGAGAAGTCACGAGAGGGATAAGGTACAATTATAAGTGCTTAGGAACAGAGACCTGAAAACTGCTTATTGGCTACTCCCCTTGGATTTGGTTTTTCAGAATTCCTTCTTATTTTTTTCACAATTAATTTCATACTTTGGCTGGTGATCTCTAGCAGAGAAACATGTGCATGAGAGCATTCAAATCCATGCCAGCATGTTGTTTTATTTAGTATTAAATAAAACTATGTATTACTAATTTTAGTAATTACTGTATTGTCTGTATTATTATAGAGCAGCATTGCACAAGGTTTTTTTCTGAAGTACTAAAGGACTTTGTGAGACATATGGAATTCTCTGTTTATCTCAGGTGTGCTTTTTTTTGGCTGGATTAATGTTAGTTTTCTTCCTAGTAGCTGGTACAATGCAGTAGTTTGGATTTGTGTTTTTAGAAGAAAGAGGAGTTCAAAGGGTGCCATGGTTTAACACCAGCTGCAGCTAAGCTCCCAACAGCCACTGGCTTCTTCTCCTCTTCTCGCTTCTCCTCTTTCCCCTTTCCTTCTGGTGCGAAAAGGGAGCCAAGAGTTAAAAACAAAACTCATGGGTTGAGATAAAGTCAGTGTAAAATGTACAGCAAAAGGTAAAGAGAAAGGTAAAGCAAAAGTCACACACACAAGCAAAGAAAAACAAGGAATTCATTTACTGCTTCCCATGGGCAGGCAGGTGTTTATCCCTCTCCAGCAGAGCAGGGCCCCATTACACATTTTGGTGACTTGGGAAGACAAACCCCATCACTCCAAATGTACCCCCCTTCCTCCTTCTTCCTCAACTTTATATACTTAGCGTGATGTCATACGGAATGGAACATCCCTTTGGTCAGCTGGGGCCAGCTGTTCTGGCTGTGTCCCCTCCCCAGCCTCCTCTCTGGTGGAGTGGGGTGAGTAGCAGAAAAGAGCCTGGTCCTGTGTAAGCACTTCATCAAATCCAGACTCTGTAAAAATCTGTGGGAATCTCTGTACTAAGTCTAATGGTGTCTGACATTCTCAAATCTCTACCTTGCTAAAGCTGATTTTGAATATGAAGCCTTCTGCATTATAGGCACTCAGATCAAAATTTACTCTTGCTGAGAAGACTTTGTGGTCCACATGGAATCTCACTATAATGAGATGATTCACAAGCATATCCACAAATGCTTGTTTATCCAAATTGGTCACACAGAAGCTGTTTTGAAAAGCTGTTACAGCAGTGTATATTTCTGATGTCAGTTTTTCTTGGTGGAAAGGTCACTGTACCTGAGGAGGTCTTAAGTCTCAAATAAAGTAGGTTTGGGGGTAAAACTCTTTCCAACCCAACAAATAGGTGTAATTCCTGTTCATCCCAGAAGTGGATTCTCTTGGGAATCTTGGGAGCTGAAGGATTCATCTTCCAATGGTGTAAGACAGGTGGACACAGAGGAGATGGATAGCACAGCTACCAGCAATTCTTCTGTTTTTCTAGACTTTTCTCAGGCAGAGCTAAAGATTTCAAACATCCCTCCTCTACTAACTTGACTGTTTTTGACTCTGGGGGTATTTTGTGCATTGAAAACAAAATAGATGAAATTTAACAGCATCTGTTAAATCTTCCCTAAATTCCCCCATAATTTTTTGTTGCAAACTTAAATGATTTCTATGGTAACAGCAGAAGAGTGTTTCTAAATTTGTAACATCACACTGTGGGTGGGCATCAGTGCTCTTCTCTGCTGAAAGATATTTGCAATTGAACAATTATAGGTAAAGTCTAAGATTTGCTTAAAACAAATTATGTATTTTTTATTGTTTTACTTCTTAGGGCAGATACAGCAGTCAAAAAGTTCATTTCTGTTCACAATTTAGCTCATGAATCACTTGCCTTGGCTGCAGTAAATGTGGTGACTGGATTAGCTACACCAGTAGTGTTCAGGTGTCAAGAACTCTTCCTTTACATAACGTAGATCATAAAAGTGTCAAAATCAAATGTCCGGTCATAATCATAACTGATGACTTCACCATGGTTTAATCATGAATTACAATGTGAGAATTTATAATTAAAGACCAAATCAAGAATATGAAATGAAAACACACTTGATAGCTACAGCTTTCACAATACTGTTCTCATTTAGTAATAGTACTAATATTGAATTAAATGAAGTAAAATTAATATTTTTTATCACAGAAAAAATCTAAGGGTTCTTGACACCTAATCTAAGTAGGCATATCCCTAGTGCTTTTTGAAATGGATAAAGTAGTAACTAGGTCTCTATTAAAAGCTGAAAGTAGGTTTTATTCTGGGGAATATTTGAATTTGATCCACAGTGTCTCCTGAATTGTGAATGGCTCTACAGTAAGAGGTACAGGCCATCATGTAAGTAAACTGCGTATGGAACAAAGTAAAGTGCATGGATATGAAACTAGATATGTTTTGTAAAGAGATGTAATAGAATGTTTTAGGAGTTGGATGTTACATTGGAAAATAGCTCTTTCTGCAAGCTCTTGCTGGTGTACATAAAATAACATAGAAGCATAGAATGGTTAGAGTTGGAATGGACCTTAAAGATAATCTAGTTACAACCCCCTTAACATGGGCAGGGACACCTTCCTCTCCCAGAACTACCAGCTCTTTTCCTTCCTAATTAGGAGCGAGTGGATAAGAGTTTGAGCAAATGGACAAGAAGAGAGAAATAATGTTCTTTCTTTAGCTACAAGGACAAACACATCAATGCAGAAGGCCTACAAAATATTCCATGCACCACAAAACACTTGCTTTAAGAGCTTAAATAGTCCTCGGGACCTTGTTGCAGTCAAACAACTGGAGCCTTAATTCACCTTCTGAAAAAAAATCAAATCTATTTTGTGCCGCCTTAACAAAACCCCAGCAAACACGCTTTGACTCTGACTTGGTCAGTTCATTTTCTACAATTGCTGTTTGCAGAGTGCAGGAATTAATCACTCTGGTTAATATCTGTGGTGTTTCACATCAAATGCAGGCCTCTTTCTTTGAATAGTTTTATTGAAGTGGGTCCAATCCAGAACACAATATAGTTTCAGTAAGGCAGGCCAGTTTAAAGATATAAATTATACATTCCCTGCCTGTTTCTGGCTTAGAAGCAAGTAACCATGGTGACTGGAAAAGCTTAACTTCTGCACAGATTCTGAGATTGTCACCTCTCATAGCTTTGTTCCCTCCTTAAGCCCCCCAAAAAGAATTACCTTGCCAAAATAACTCCATTACTCCAGAAAGTGATGCCAATAGCAAAGCTTCTTACAATTCAGCCTAACTCCAAACTGCTGCTGTTGTATCACACAGCAGGTTATCTCTAATCTCATATCTACAGGGCAGTTCTGATGACAAACTGGAAAAAACAGCTGACCAAACAAGTCCTAAGGACATTCTCCATATGCAAAATAAGACTTTCAAAAACACCCCTGCTCCTGGGGAGCCTGATCTATGCTGACTCCTTGGCATATGAAGCTTACTGTTGTGACCTGTGCAGCTCACACAGCTGGCACAGGGTCAGCCAACGCTCAGCAGGTTTGCTGAGAAGTGTCTCCAGGATCACCACTGTGCTGGGAAGCCCAGCTTGGAAAGGCCAGGAGGGAGTCAATGCCCAGAGGGAGACAGAATGGGGGCCACTGGTGGTGATAGGAGTCCCTTGCCCCACGCCCTGTCAAGCCATGACACTGCCACCACCGCCAACCACTCTAAGCAGCTTCTCCCCAGCAAGGGGAACCATCTCTCTTCATTTGGGGCTGCATATCAGGCTTTCTTGACCAGTGAGGTATCAACCTAACACTGATAACTAACATCCCAAAAGCTGTTCTTCTGTAGATCTGATATTTGCAGTATGTACATCAACCTGGATTGTGCATGGTCACGCCACAAAAAATCATTGACTGATCTCCACGTCTTTTGTCCCATTATAAAAGCATAAAGACAGGTATATGTTATCAATAGATGACCTTTATAACCTTAAAATGCGTATGTCCATAAATGACTCTTACCATAAAGGGATGTCTGCTAATGAAATGCTCTGTTTACAGGATGTGCACTCAGGTATATCACTTCATGGGGCTCTGTCTGACAAAACTGGAGCAGCAACTGTTCTGCCTTATTAGGTTATTATGATGGCTGAGATCAGCCACTGAGAAAGTATCTTCCTTTTTCCTTGTCTTGCTTCTATGAATTGTGTACCTTTGGAACTGTAAAGACTTGGCTTTGGCATAAAATTGTGTTTATACTCAATACCATACATTCTCTTAGTTCTTCAGTTTCAAGTGGCTAATCTGAAAATATGTCTTATCTTATAAAGCCCTGTCAAAAAGAAGAAACTCAAGTATCAAGATAGACAGGACACCATTTTCCAAAATCACTTTGCAAAGAAGCCTCCAGGTCTCTAACTACTTTTGGTATACAACCATTCTGAAAAAATGAGAAAAAAACTTGAAGCAAGGTTGGAACAAAGATCCCATAGTTATTCTGTTGTGTATTTATACAACACATTTCTAAGCTGTTTCAGTACAGCTCTTTGTAGAAAGAGCAGAAGTTCACTCAACTATACTTCATGGAACAAAGTCTCAGCTGAGGAAAAAACTTGCATTTTAAGTGTCTGCTGGACTTTGACTGCAAAATGGAAACTGAGGCTGCCTGTTTCTGTAATCGAGATTTAGTTTTAAAACTGAAAGAGTCTCATCTCTGCAGGGCTGTGACTGTGTTAACACCAGAGCTGGACATAGTGCCGGATTAGTGCATTTTGGTGGAGAGTGAGAAACAGAGAAATGTTGCTGCTAGCTACAAGATCTTTCCCTGAAAGCACAGTAAATCACCCACAGTATTACAGGGATTACCTGGACTGTTGATAAAAATTGTATTTTGTTGTTCTAGTAATAGGAACACATTAAATTTTCCTTCCTTCACTGCTAGCAAATGTAAATTGAATTTTGTAGCAATAAGAAGTAGTAGTAAGTAGGAAAGATGGTGGGGAGCTCAGTGTGATTTTTGAGGGATTCAAGGAGGCCTTTGGGGTCCAGTCAAGATAAAGAAGACTTCTTTCTTCCCTATATGTGTTGTGAGCAGAGTGCTGGTTTGGGGGGACAGGCTGATGACCACCTCTCTTTTTCTACACCCAAAACTGGTGTGGAGTAAATCTGGTGATGCATGAGCTTGGATAAAAATAAGGGACATAAACTGAAGTCTCATTCTTTCGGGAGTATGCCAAACCCTACCAGCCCCAAGCAGAGGATAATCTCTCGAAATACTTCCTGCTGCCTGGTGGTTCACTTCTTGACTTTGGCTAAGCTGTTCCCTGACACAGTCATCCCAGATCTTTCCCAGAAGTTAAACTACCGGGTGAGACAGGTCATCCATCTGAAAATCCAATTTTTTTTTTTGTTTATAATGCAAACTTCTTTGGAGATTACAAAATTGTTTTAATCCTTGTAGTTCACAAACACAATGCAATATATGACATACATGCCCTTTAGCATTCCTGTGGTATGATACCTGGCAAAAGACAACTCAACCAATACCTGGATGTAAAAAAAAATTTGGAAGTGCTCAGCATTTTAAATCCCCTAGCCTATAGGTGTTCCAGTTATTCCAGTTATGTGGAAACTGAAGACTAATGTCTTCCTCTTCTATTTGAACAAAGCTGAAGTAGTTTTTGAGATGTGTAATAAGACCTTCTTCTAAGACGTAGAAACCTTATTTTTTTGCCATACTCCCTGATCTACAATTTAAAAAATTATATTTAACTGCCCCCCAAAAATTTTAAATAATTATGTTGGTCTTTGAATTAATGATGTCGTGTTTTTCTCTATGAAGTGGGCATGGATGAATGGCTGATTAATGAGAAGAGATTTAAGGGGATGAGTCAGAGAACAAAATATATGAACTCATAAAACCTGTGCTAGATTTTGAGGACATGTTTCATGTTTCTGTTCTTCCCAAAGTTTCACCAAACTCTTCTGAAATTGGGGTGTGAGAGATTCTGGGGGGAGTTATTAGCTGAAAGAGAGGATTTCTGTTCTTTCTCTTTCTGTGGAATCTCTTGACCATCAAATCAGACAGAGCTATATTTTTACTGAGGTTGGATCTAGACTAGCTTGAAACTCTTTTAAGTCACAGCCTTGCTGCAGCCCAAACCTGTGTATTGCTTAATGTGTTTTATTAAATGAAATTAAAATTATTGCCTGTCTTACTTCTTACCCTCTCATACGTAGCCCAGGCATCAGACCTCTTAGTGACTTTGTTCTATGTGCATGGCAGCCACACATATCAAAAGACTGACTGATGTCAGAAGCTACAGATACTGTAAAGTTTGTTTGTTTGTTTGGTACAGTTGCATAAAAACAGTAGAACTAAGGCAGTGATATCCAGTGTACAGTTCTTAGAAGGAATCAGACCGCAGTCACCTAACAGAAAACACCCTTCTAGAAAATCAGTAACACATGTCTGGAAGAACCACAATAGAACTGGTTTTGACCTACAGAAGGAGGAATTTGTTGCGGTTAGTGGGTTTCCTGCAGTGGCAAGGCACGCAGCAGCCTTCCCAGAGAGCTCTGTGGGGTGATCTTGGGGAGAGCAGCTGTGCTGCCTCTCGTAGCCCCTTCCAGGCTGCCCGCGCTGTCCCAGCTAGCTGTCAGCTCCACAACACGGTGGCGATAAAGGAGGAGAGAAGGCTCCCTGCATGGGGACCTCAGAGGATCTTTATTCACATGGTGACAGGCTGATCCCCAGAGGCAGAGAGCGTCACGGCAAGAAGCCTGGGATTTTATACGGGGATGAGGGGGGCTGAGAGAGCGCATGGAGGAATGGTCTTAGGCATAGGGGCGGTACACGGGCGGAGTTCGGGTAACAGGACCAATGGGAGAAATCCGAGGAAGTGGTTAGGACTAGGGGCGGGGAAGGGAGAGCTTTGTGGAAAGGACAGGCAATTTAGTAAGAAAAGGAGTGGGGAACTGCACCACCACAGGGAATAATACTTTGGGCCAAACCTGCCAAATTTGTTGCTCTTCTCTTTTATCATGGTGGTCCTGAGCCAGGCCATCCTGGCATCAGAGACCTAAAGCCAGTCAACCCTGTGAATATTAAGAGCCAGACAGGAGTATCAGACATGTGGTATGATATACATAAGGCCTGATTAATGATGATTAATTTTTAGTTGTTAAGCATTTGCCTAGTCTTTGAACATAAGTAAAAAACAGCCTGGAAGTTTTGAGGTTTGCCTGCTCCCATCACAGCAATCCACAGACGCCTAACAAAACCAGCTGCAACACCACCAAAATGCACTGCTGTTTATGTCCTCACAATGGTCCTTATGCTTTAATACACTAGGGACACAGGACAAACACTACTGCAGGGAACAACTGAAGAAAAAACCTTTTTCTCACAAATAATATCTTTTACAAGCTTGCCTCAGTTGCCCTTATTAATCTATTTTACAGTATTATGCATGCTAATATTCAAATCCTTCACAGACCTAAGAGAATGTAAATACTATTGTGAGAACCATGGTTACATTACTATCACAATTTAACCTTGCAGATGGCTTTCAAAAACTCTGGTTTTAGCAGACCAGGTAACCTGGCCACGAGGTCTTAACTGTAGCATTTTCTGATTAATTAGAATGTACCTATATATCAGCCTTGTATGGTACACCACCTGATTTATTAGGACTAGTTTTTTCTGACTGTGCCTTCAAAATTAGAAAAGATCAAAATTTACTTTATGGCTGACAGGAGGCTCCTGATGTCTGGTGACTTTTCACTCTCTCCACTGTTGGTCACCTTGGCATGGACCCCACCACCATGATCATAGCACAGCCTTCAGCAAAGACTCCGGGCCCTGCTGTGCCCTTGTCCCTCTGAAACACTTCCCTGTGATCTGGAAGCTGTTGCAGCATTATGCTCAAAATCCTGTTTATGGGAAGGAGGAGTCATAACTTACGTACAAGTAAAGTTAGAAATGTATTGTTAGGATGATGGAAATTTTAGACGCCTAATTCATGAATCTTTAATCATCTGTTGTATGTGAGGGCAATCTGGCTGTGAGATCTGATATGCTGTTGATTGCACGGTTTGATTTGACTGGTCTGGCTAACTTATGCGGGTGTCCCCTTTCTTCCTCAGCATTCCGTGTCTGTTCCTCATGGAGCTGTGTGCTTGGTTAATGAGGACAGCCTCCCCGACAGACACGGTATTGTTCACTGGTCAAGGGTGTGTGGTAGCTGTACGCCCCTGCTGGAAGCTCTAAGTAAGCTCAAGGTCCATTTGTAGCAAACTGTGAATGCTACACATTTGTAGGGTAGTCAAACATCCAATACTGAAGACACATCCAAATGAGAAGCTCCGTGCAGCATTCTGCCAGTGGCTTTTTTAAAAAAAATAAATTTCTTAGGGCAACGAAGCTTGAGAAGGGTCTAGGGAGCAAATCATATGAGAAGTGGCTGAGGGAGCTGGGGTTGCTCAGCCTGGAGAAAAGTAGGTTCAGAGGGAGCTTATCACTCTCACTACGTGAAAGGAGGTTGTAGCCTGGTGGGAATGGTCTTTTCTCCCAGGCATCCAGTGACAGGACAAGAGGAAATGGCCTCAAGCTGAGCCAGAGGAGGTTCAGGCTGGACAACAGGAAGAATTTATTCACTAAAAGGGTAGTCAAGCACTGAACAGGCTGCTCAGTGAGAGTGTTCAAGAAATGATTGGACATGGCACTTAGTGCTATAGCCTAGTTGACATGGTGGTGTTCAGTCAAAGGTTGGACTCAATGACCTTAGAACTCTTTTATAATCTTAATGTTTCTATGATTCTTGATCTAGATCTAATTATTACATTAATTAATAGTATTTCAGTCAAATCACTTCTATATGGAGAAGTCTTGGTAATAATAAAATTAAAATTGAAACACCCCTGTTCTGTAGTTTTTATCCCCCTTTTCCTAGTGCTCATCTTCCCGCTGCTCCCCTGCATCTTTAAGTCAACAGATTTGGGCCCCTAGGGAGGGCAGTGTCAGAAGCTGTCAGCCTCATGAATCCTTCAGGAGGAAAAAGATACTGATGTCACAGGTTTCTTCTTTCTCTCTCCAGGAGCCACTTGAGGCCACTTGTACACATTTGCTAACATGATTTTTTTCACATCTTCCTTTTTCTTCAGTTGTCTGTAGCATCATGCTACATCTAAATATACTATATATGGTGCTGTCTGCATATGGCAGTTGTCATTTATTTGTTCTCTTGTTAGCTTTAAAACCAGTTCTGGCCAGGTCTGGGTCTGCATTTCTTAAACTGATCACAGGGGAGTTGTTTATAGCTGCAGAGACTCTCTCCAGTGCCAAGCCTGTTCCCCACTTCCTATCACCCCATGCCTGTACTCCTCTGCACCATATTGTGCATCTCCACTTTTCAAGGCCTCTGCTGTTGCACCAGACCTGGGTTTTTCTGCGTTATGTCATTGTGTCAGAGGTGTAATTATCCCATTCTGCATAGAATGACTGCTCATTACTATTATCTGTAAAAAAATGTAGTTGTACTGCACGCAAGTAAAACAGATTGATCACCAGCACCTGCTCAATTAGAGAGATTGCTTTCACAGATGAGACAAGAAGATGAAAGCTGCAGGTCAACAAAAAGTTCAGACAGAACAAGACTGACGAGCTTCAGACCCAAATTCAATACAAAGAGTAAGTGTGACAGGTCTGAGCCCCTGTTGGCTGCTCTGAGCCACTGTGGAAATGGAGAACGATACCATTACTGCCATTTCTACCCCACAAAAGCCAACTACCAAGAGCTTTAGGAGCATGCTTATTCCCGAAACTCTTGGCAGAAAGGAGAGAGGGAGGTGTCAGTCCTCAAAGGTGGAATCAGGATTTAAAAAAAGAGACCTTTTGCTTGGTTTCCAAGAAGCAGAAGTAGAATAGGACTGTCTGGACACACCAGGTCTGGATGAAGGAAAAGAAACAGAATCTGTGATGGCAGGATGTATGATTACAAGTATAAAACCCCTATTGCGAATGGCCATACAGCACTGTCCCTTTAAAAAAAAAACAGAAAAGAAGCACATCCTATTAAATCCTAATAAAACCAAAATCTAATATCCAAAATGTATGTTAATTGAATTCTCAGACAAAAACTTTCAGTGTGATGCCAAATGAAGTTATATAAATCTCATGAAATAAGAGAAGCTGCCTCTTTCACCTTAAGTTACACTCAGTAATTTTCTAGGAAAATACCGCTTTTCAGATGACTTTAAACTTTTTTAAGTTAAGTTTCTAACTTCTGTAAGTCTGATGCATGCCAACTGATAGGGCAACTCCTATTATGTGTCTATAAATGAACAAATTAAAATATCCAATGGCTCACTGACTACACTTCCATTTGTATGTTCAACAATAAAGTACAAAATGCTTTTGTGTTAGAAAATGTAGAAAAGTAGAAAAGTCTTTTGTGTTAAAATAAAATGAGGGAGAATAATGTCAATAATGTCAAGGTGATAAATTATGTGTACTCAGTGTTTCTTTACTAATTTATGGGAAATTAGTATTATCTAACCAACTATTGTATCTCTTCAAACCCCGCAGAAAACCTGAAACACAGATTTAGTTCCTAGACTAATTTAGCTGAGATAATAACATGAAATCTGTTGTTCTTTGTTTCCTGGAAATTTCTTGGTGGGGTCAAATGCATGCACATATATTTTTCATATTGAATTTAGGTAGTGATTAATGTTCTGCACAGTTGTTCCACTTTTTCATTCTTTAAACTGTAAATAGGAAAAAAGAACAAACAAAAAGCAACTCTCTAGAAACAGAGTGTGTTCTTCTTTCCTTCTGGGAAGGAAATTTCAGCAAAGCTTTTGGCACTCTTTCCTAAAACATTCTCATAGATAAGCTTACGAAATATGGGTTAGGTGATTGGACAGTGAGGTGGATCAAGAACTACCCGAATGACAGAGCTCAGAGGATTGTAACCAGCAGAACAGAATCCAGTTGGAGGCCTGTAGTCAGTGGTGCTCCCCAAGGATCAGCACTGGGTCCAGTCTTATTCCACTGGTTTATCAGTGACCTCTGCTTATCAAACCTGTTTTGCTTTCATGACAAGGTAAACCACCCAGCTGATCAAGGGAAGCCAGTTGATATAATCTTTTTGGATTTCAGTGAAGCTTTAGATGCTCTCTCTCATAGTATCCTTCTGGACAAAATGTGCAGCACGCAGCTGGATAAACACATCATGG